>CAJHQQ010002198.1:0-70375 GCA_905132885.1 Moricandia moricandioides
TATACATTATATTTGAAAAGTGATTTACATTTATATTATCATCATGTTCATTTTTGCAAAAAAAGATGATATAGTTTTGCAAAACTGTGATATGAGTTTAATCATAACATGTATAATTTCTTTAGGTAATAAATAATAACTGCTACATTAACCGTTAAAGTAAATTTTTTATAATAACATGCACTTACGACAGTGAAAAGTGGATATGAAAGAGGTGATTTACATATGTGTTATCATAAAAAAAAAGATAAGATAGTTTTGTGAAATTGTGACATAACATTACTTATTCATGACATGTATATATTTCTTTTATAAATTTTCATATTTTTGGTAAAAAAAATAAATTAGGTAATAACTACTACATTAACCATTATTACATTAGAATATTCTCTATAAATTTTATTTTTGTCCAAATTTTTAAAATATCGTAGTAACTTAATTTTGATTTATGTTGCTAAAATTTTGATATAAATAGATATTTTCCTCTTACTTGGCGTATCAAAAACTATATTATCAAAATTATTTTTAAGTGTGTCTTAAAAATATAAAAAATAAATAATACTAATCAAATAATCTTTGATAGTTAATTAATTAAAATTTTATTTAAATATCTCAAATTAAGTAAAATTAACAAATTAATTTTTATCAATCCTTAGAAATTATTTGAGAAGTTATTTGTTTATATACCATAAACATATTCATTCTGAAAAAAAAAAATTACAAAGCTTCGAGAAATTGTGACCATAACATCAATTAATTATGACATGTATAATTTCCTTTATAAATTTTTAAATTTATGTTAAATATGGCAATTGCGAATAACTCTTAAATAAACCATTAAAGTAAATTTACTTTACAAAGATTTAATTTATCAAGATTTTCAGAATATAGTAGTGACTAAAATTTTCATTTATTTTCAGAAATTTGGTATATATATAATAAAAATTATTTGTGATTATTCTTTACAAATATAAAACTATAAACAATATTGATCAAATAAACTTTAGGTTGATAGTTTATGATTAAAATTTTATTAAAATTTATGGTAGCATTAAGAAAATTTCAAAAAATATTTGGGAGAAATTCATTTCTACCCTAAGTTGGATACCAACATTGCAAATTTACCTTTAATGAATGATTTTTCAAAAATACCTTAAATTTTTGATGAAAATAGACTTAATTAATTTTGTAAAGTATTTATAAAAGTTTAGAAACTCAACCGCACCCCTTTAACACTAAACTCTAAACAATAATCATTAAAATGTAAACTCAAATGTGAATATGTTTTTTTGATAGAGTGTATTTTTGCAAAGTGATAGTTAATTTATGCTATTATTGGCAATTTCTAGCAGTTTAACTTATTTTAACTAAAAAATAAAAATTCAAAATTTTATTAGAATTTATCTATGTATTTAAATATAAATTTTTAAAACTAGGGGATACTATAAATATGTATATAATTATTCATTATCATATAAATAACATGTAATTCTTAGCAAATATAATTTTATTCTATTGAAGTTTAAATAAATTAAAAGTAAATTAATTAAACAAAATCAAAAGAAACAACACTACATATAATTACATTTATAATTATATTTTTTCAATCAATGAAATTAAAAATATAAAATAATATTGTTAAAATGTAAATCAAATATTATTTTAAATTATATTTAAAATTATTATTTCTGTAAATTGCGCATTAAAAATTCTAATAAATTTTATATTTAAGCTGAATATTAATTACTATAACTCATCCATTTCATTTTCTTCTCAAACTGTGTCATGAGAGTCCGGGTGTATCCAAACGTTAACAATCAAAATCTAAAAGTAATAACTGATATGATTAAGCTCTCTAATCTAGTCTTTGAATCTTTGTTTTACAAAAAAAAAAGTAAAACATAATCACTATATACCGATTGTAAAGTATACTAACTATAACATATCAGTTAAAATTTTCAAAATTTTATATTATTTAGATACAATTATTTTGGAAAGAAATGAAAATTTGCAGTTATTCTACTTCTATATCTTGAAGGATATATACCACAAACTAGGGTGTTCAGGGATCAAATATTTGGGTTTTTGTTTTGTATGTATTCTTAATATGACCCCATTTGATCTGAATAATCAATTATCTAATCTGATTTAATTTGTAACTTTCTAGATATTTGATGTCCTAGATATCTGGGAAAAAAAATTACATTTTTAACCAAATATTTGATTTGTTATCAATTCCAAAATAATAGTATTTTATTATAAAAAAATTACCTTTTAAAATTGTAATAACTAATATAATAAGTTTAATAAATAAGATATTTAAAACTTACATAAATATAATATTTACATAATTTTATAGATCATTATATATATATATATGCATATAACAGATTGGGATCGAATATTTATTCAGAAAAAATATTAGTATATGTGACTGCTTCATTTCTTACAGATATTGGCATATTAGTATTAGTTTTACTTCGTAGAATTAGAAATATATGAATTTTTTGGTTCGAATCAAAACGAATAACAAATGACATCAAAATTTACATATATTTTGTGTAGTCCTACCAGAAAACTATAGGCTTCACCTAATCCGTATATTTAGGGGTGAGCACATATCGAATAATGTCATAATTTTTAATATTTGTGATTTGCTTCGTATAATATTTTCAATTTGTTTTTGCTCGAAAACTTACGGATCGAATCAAATTTAATAGATAAATGTCTGTCCCTACGTATATTACCTAATGTTCTCATACATCTTACAATACTAAAAGGCCAATATACTTGATAGGGAGAGTGTCCAACTCAGCTCTAAAAATCAACCAATTAGACTGTTCCAAAATGCCATGTCATATTGCTTTTGGGCTGTGCACGAATTTGTGCTGATTTCGAATTTGCTATATGGGCTGGGTTCGATTTTTTGTTGGCCCAATACGCAGAGTTCAGATTGACAAAACAAGGAAGCGAGGATTGTATTGGGCCAGGAACGAGAATCATAGTTTGGCCCATGTACCCCAACCCTAACCGTCTAAACCCTATTACTTCGCAATCGATCTGAGTAATCGGATTCTTCGTCTTCTCACCTCTTCATTTGTCTTCTGTGATTCCTCTTCTTCTCCGTAGTTTGACCCATGTACCCCAACCCTAACCGTCTAAACCCTATTACTTCGCAATCGATCTGAGTAATCGGATTCTTCGTCTTCTCACCTCTTGATTTGTCTTCTGCGATTCCTCTTCTTCTTCGTTTCTTCTTCCATTAAACATCAACTAATGGTTTTCTTTCATCTCCCTCCATTTCTCATTCTTTATATATTGTCCTTTTTTGCATTGTTAAACAAAACCGGTAGATATATTAGAAGCATGGAAATGGGGGAGATGAAAGAAAACCATTAGTTGATGTTTAATGGAAGAAGAAACGGAGAAGAAGAGGAATCGCAGAAGACAAATCAAGAGGTGAGAAGACGAAGAATCCGATTACTCAGATCGATTGCGAAGTAATAGGGTTTAGACGGTTAGGGTTGGGGTACATGGGCCAAACTACGGAGAAGAAGAGGAATCACAGAAGACAAATGAAGAGGTGAGAAGACGAAGAATCTGATTACTCAGATCGATTGCGAAGTAATAGGGTTTAGACGGTTAGGGTTGGGGTACATGGGCCAAACTATGATTCTCGTTCCTGGCCCAATACAATCCTCGCTTCCTTGTTTTGTCAATCTGAACCCTGCGTACTGGGCCAACAAAAAATCGAACCCAGCCCATATAGCAAATTCGAAATCAGCACAAATTCGTGCACAGCCCAAAAGCAATATGACATGGCATTTTGGAACAGTCTAATTGGTTGATTTTTAGAGCTGAGTTGGACACTCTCCCTATCAAGTATATTGGCCTTTTAGTATTGTAAGATGTATGAGAACATTAGGTAATATACGTAGGGACAGACATTTTATCTATTAAATTTGATTCGATCCGTAAGTTTTCGAGCAAAACAAATTGAAAATATTATACGAAGCAAATCAAAAATATTAAAAATTATGATATTATTTGATATGTGCTCACCCTTAAATATACGGATTAGGTGAAGCCTATAGTTTCTGGTAGGACTACACAAAATATATGTAAATTTTGATGTCATTTGTTATCCGTTTTGATTCGAACCAAAAAATTCATATATTTGTAGTTCTACGAAGTAAAACTAATACTAATATGCAATATCTGTAAGAAATGAAGCAGTCACATATACTAATATATTTTCTGAATGAATATCCGATCCAATCTGTTATATGCATATATATATATATAATGATCTATAAAATTATGTAAATATTATATTTTATGTAAGTTTTAAATATCTTATTTATTAAACTTATTATATTAGTTATTAGAATTTTGAAAGGTAATTTTTTTTTATTTTTTATTTTTGTAATAAAATATTATTATTTTGAAATTGATAACAAATCAGATATTTGGTTAAAAATGTAATTTTTTTTCCAGATATCTAGGAAATCAAATATATAGAAAGTTACAAATTAAATCAGATTAGATAATTGATTATTCAGATGAAATGGATCAGATTACGAATACATACAAAAATCCAAATATTTGATCCCTGAACACCCTAGTTTGTGGTATATATCCTTCAAGATTTAGCTGTCCAAAATTATCATGTCCTCTTCAGCATATTATTTATTAATCGGCACGATTGTGTTAGGGTCTGAATTTATATTGGAAAGGCAAAAAAGATAGATCGAATATAACAAATATGTTCAATGCAGGAAGATAAACAAATGAAGTAACCAATGTTTTAGAAGTAGAATAACTGCAAATTTTCATTTCTTTCCAAAATAATTGTATCTAAATAATATAAAATTTTGAAAATTTTAACTGATATGTTATAGTTAGTATACTTTACAATCGGTATATAGTGATTATGTTTTACTTTTTTTTTTGTAAAACAAAGATTCAAAGACTAGATTAGAGAGCTTAATCATATCAGTTATTACTTTTAGATTTTGATTGTTAACGTTTGGATACACCCGGACTCTCATGACACAGTTTGAGAAGAAAATGAAATGGATGAGTTATAGTAATTAATATTCAGCTTAAATATAAAATTTATTAGAATTTTTAATGCGCAATTTACAGAAATAATAATTTTAAATATAATTTAAAATAATATTTGATTTACATTTTAACAATATTATTTTATATTTTTAATTTCATTGATTGAAAAAATATAATTATAAATGTAATTATATGTAGTGTTGTTTCTTTTGATTTTGTTTAATTAATTTACTTTTAATTTATTTAAACTTCAATAGAATAAAATTATATTTGCTAAGAATTACATGTTATTTATATGATAATGAATAATTATATACATATTTATAGTATCCCCTAGTTTTAAAAATTTATATTTAAATACATAGATAAATTCTAATAAAATTTTGAATTTTTATTTTTTAGTTAAAATAAGTTAAACTGCTAGAAATTGCCAATAATAGCATAAATTAACTATCACTTTGCAAAAATACACTCTATCAAAAAAAAAAATATTCACATTTGAGTTTACATTTTAATGATTATTGTTTAGAGTTTAGTGTTAAAGGGGTGCGGTTGAGTTTCTAAATTTTTATAAATACTTTACAAAATTAATTAAGTCTATTTTCATCAAAAAGTTAAGGTATTTTTGAAAAATCATTCATTAAAGGTAAATTTACAATGTGGTATCCAACTTAGGGTAGAAATGAAATTCCCTCAAAATAATTTTTGAAATTTTAATGATACCATAAATTTTAATAAAATTTTAATCATTAACTATCAACATAAGTTTATTTGATCAATATTGTTATAGTTTTATATTTGTAAAGAATAATCACAAATAATTTTTATATATATATATATATATATATATATTTATACCAATTTTTTGAAAATAAATGAAAATTTAGTCACTACTATATTCTGAAAATCTTGATAAATTAAATCTTTGTAAAGAAAATTTACTTTAATGGTTTATTTAAGAGTTATTCGCTATTACCATATTTAACATAAATTTAAAAATTTATAAAGGAAATTATACATGTCATAATTAATTGATGTTATGTCACAATTTCTCGAAGCTTTGTAATTTTTTTTTCAGAATGAATATGGTTATGACATATAAACAAATCAATTCTCAAATAATTTCTAGGGATTGATAAAAATTAATTTGTTAATTTACTTAATTTGAGATATTTAAATAAAATTTTAATTAATTAACTATCAAAGATTATTTGATTAGTATTATTTTATTTTTATATTTTAAGACACACTTAAAAATAATTTTGATAATATAGTTTTTGATACGCCAAGTAAGAGGAAAATATCTATTTATATCAAATTTTAGCAACATAAATCAAAATTAGTTACTACAATATTTTAAAAATTTGGACAAAAATAAAATTTATAGAGAATATTTACTTTAATGGTTAATGTAGTAGTTATTACCTAATTTTTTTTTTACCAAAAATATGAAAATTTATAAAAGAAATTATACATGTCATGAATAAGTAATGTTATGTCACAATTTCACAAAACTATCTTATCTTTTTTTTTTTATGATAACACATATGTAAATCACCTCTTTCATATCCACTTTTCATTGTCGTAAGTGCATGTTATTATAAAAAATTTACTTTAACGGTTAATGTAGCAGTTATTATTTATTACCTAAAGAAATTATACATGTTATGATTAACTCATATCACAGTTTTGCAAAACTATATCTTTTTTTGCAAAAATGAATATGATGATAATATATATGTAAATCACTTTTCAAATATAATGTATATGAGATATCCACTTTTCACTGCGGTAAGTGCCACTATAAGAAAATAAGAGTTGTAACCTCTTTACAATCGAAAGGAAAATAAAAGTGGCGGAGAAATAAATAGAATAAACAAAGGAGAAACTGCAAGGTAAACGAGTACAAGTTAATCTAAAATACTCCAAATATATTTAATGAATGCCCTTAATACACATGCCCGTCAGCATCCATTACCATCATTCGTGTCTTCACGACGGACCCAAAGACTAAGCTCCATAACACCCAAAAAGGCATTTATTGCGATTTCTACCATTTCAACTTCAGCAAACAGAATCACTATTTAAACGTTTGGTCATACTCATAGTATCGATCAAACTGTTTCAAACAAGAAACATCACATGCAATAATATCGAATTACTGATGTCATGGCCCTACACAAAAATTTTAATTTTATCATGTGTACATAAAACGTCACATCCAAAAATAAAACCTAAGCACCAAGAGAGGCATAGAACCATGGTGATGTCTTCTCTCTCCTTCTATCTCTGTATATATATTAAAAACACAGATAAAATAGTCACAATGTTTGGCATGGGAGGGGCTAGTCTCTGGTAGAACGCCCTAAAATCTTATTGTGTTGAAATTCTACTCGGTGAGTTTTACTCTCACCTACTAAGACCCTATATTTTTCAATTCCTAAGAATAATTTTCTAGTTACATGCTAAGATTATCCATTATTATTATATGATCTGACATTAGGTAACAAATTTTAAATATATGAGGAATCTCTCAAAGTTAAAGCTCAAACCTACGCGTTAGAAAAGACACCTATATACTATAGCTAATATATAATCTTATTCAAAAATGAAGCTAGGTATATGGGAATTGTTTAGTCTTTAGATTGCAAGGTAGTTAGTCCTCAATTGATTGCGATTGTAGCGTAGATTAATTGAAATGTTATGAATACATAATATATGCTGCAATAGATCAAGTTTGTGGATGGGTTTAACATAATTAACCGGTTAGTTGAACTGAATAAGAGATCGAAGTCCAGTGTAGATGTGTGAAACTAGTACTTACAGTAGACATTGACCATCGTTACCGCACGATGTTTTCTCAATTTGTAATAAGTACCTTTTATAATTTATCAACAGATATTTATTAATTTGTGTGAGTGTTAGTTGCTCAAATTCGTGGAATGTTAAACCAAATAAAATGATATTATACATAAGATATTTGTTATTTCATCATTTTTACCACATCAAACATATTTTGTATTTGTGTATATTAATATATCGGTTTTCAATACAAGTTATGTTATTTTCAAAGTTATATGTCTTCCAATTTGTAAGAAATTCAACATTTACAATAGTTAAAAATAGAAATTTTAAAATATATGTAATGTTAAATTTTTATTTTTTTTTGCAACTTTACCATTTATAAATATCATTCATTTTAATAGTAGAAATTCTATAAATTAATAATGTTAGAACTGTAATATTTTATTAATTTATAGAGTTATTAATTAAAAAAAAACAAATTCCTTTTTAGATTTCTATATTTTAGAAGATATGTTTTGCATAGTAAAAAATGTTGGTTTCACTGTTTATGTATTTATTAAGTTTTATGAATTCGACTTTCATCTCGTTTTTATTGTATTATATGATCTATATGCGATATGTATTATACAATTTAAATTTATTTTTAGAGAATTTTTATTATATATTAACAAAATATTATGAAATCTTTAAAAATTAGAATTAAAAACTGTTGTAAATATTAAAAAATATATTATTTATTCTTATATAAACTGTCTATATATAACTATTAATTACAATTTAGTGGAACTATATATTTACATAACAAGCTTCTAAAAATATTATCTTATTATTATATAAATTATTAATTACAATTTAATGGAACTATATATATGTTTATTAATTTTTCAACTAAATTTATAGAATTTATACTGTACAGATTTATCAAATTAAAATTATGTAAATATTTGTATTTTGACAGTGTAGATTCAATTTAGTAGGTGTAGACGATGATAAATGATTAATTATGCTACTGGGAACAATCATATTGGATAATAAGGAAGATAGATGACAAGTGCAACATAGATTGTAAGGTTTGGTTAAATAATTTAATATTAACATGGTGGCTAAAATTAACTGGACGTAGTGTTGTCTAGAATGAGGTAACTCAATTGTAATGCCATGGATCCTATTTTGTGTGACGAGTGATGTATTAATTTTTCGAAGATTCAGAAGATTTGTTTACTGACTCTATTATTACCATATAATCTTTTTCCTTGTTTTAGTTTCACTCACACTCAATCGAAAATCACTTTCCTATAAATCACTCATTTTCACTATTTCAATTTAAACACACTTTACTTTATAGTTTTTATAGATGCGTGACTGGAAAAACTAAATGTATTTGGTAACATATATAGTCAAACCAATTCTACTTAACCTTTCATATATCACAAATCAAGATGTTACAAATATTCAAAGCAAAAAATATAATGACCGGTTAATGAATAGTTGGTTCCAGTTTGTCTATGATTGGTTTTAAAAATGATGATTTCTTAGGTGGATTATACACTAAGAGCACCATTAACCCAAAACTCTATTTGGGGTTTATTTTTCTTTTTTGTCTGATTTTTTTTTAAAAAAAAAAACGAACCAATCGCGGGCCGCCACGTGTCAGTGGGGCCCGCCCGCGAACAGTGCAAGAACCAAGGCAAGAACAACTCTTAGAGCATCATTATACCAAAAAACCAAATGGGGTTCTTATTATTATTATTATTTTTTATTTAGAAAAAAAAATAAAAACGAACCAATCGCGGGTCGCCACGTGTCAGTGGAGCCCGCAAACAGTGCAAGAACCATGGAAAATGGTTCTTAATTAGGGAACAATACTTAGGTCCACCCCCTATGGTGAACTTTTAAATTCACCACATCTTTTATAACCAATCAAATTACCACATAGATTATTAAATAAAAATTATTTAAATTTTTTTAACAAAAAAAAAATAGCTACAGAAAATAATGAACCCCAACTTTAACGTTAACATCACTAGGAAACCCCTAAATCTAAATCCTAAACCCTAAATCCAAATCCTATACCCAAAATTTTAAACCCTAAACTCTAACTCCTAAACCCAAACCCAAACCTTAAACCCTATAAATCCTAAACCCAAATCCTATACCCAAAACTCTAAACCCTAAAACTTAACTCCTAAACCCAAACCCCAAATCCTAAATCCTAGGGTTTAAATTTAGGGTCTAAGGTTTAGAGTCTAAGGCTTAGGGTCTAAAGTTTGATTTTAGGTTTAGGGTCTATGGTTTGGGGTTTAGAGTGTAGGGTTTGAGTTTATATTTAGGGTTAGAGTTTAGTTAGTGACAATGTTAAAATTGACGTTATTCTTTTTTTTGTTATTTTATATTTTTAAAATAAAGATTAATATTTTTTATTTAATAATCTATATGACAGTTTGATTGGTTATAAGAAATGTGGTGAATTTAAAGGTTCACCTTAGGGGGTGAACCTAAGTATTTTTCTTAATTAGGGTATTTAAGAAATTTGGTTTTGGTTTTTAGTGGGCTCCACCCTTTAAGAACCCCCTAAAAAACTCCCCTAAGAGCACCTCCAACGGTAAGAACCCCCTTGGGGTTTCTAATTTATTTTTTTTTATTTGAAGAAAAAAAAATTAAAAAGATGAACCAATCGCGGGCCGCCACGTGTCAGTGGGACCCGCGAACAGTTCAAGAACATGTCTCTTAAATCAGAGGTTTTGGAGCTGGTGTAAACAAATTTGTGGGCCCACCCCTTTTAGAACCCCTAAAAACCCCTCATTGGAAGTGTCTAAGAGCATGATTAATGGGGTATCTTAAGAGGGGTTCTTGCACTGTTCGCGGGTTCCACTGACATGTGGGGCCCATAAACAGTACAAGAACCGCTTCTTATAACTCTTAAATAAGAACCGTTTTTGGAGGGTTTCTTATACTATTTGCGGGCTCCACTGCCACGTGGCGACCTATAACTGGTTCGTTTTAATTTTTTTTTTTAAATCAGAAAAAAAAATAGGAACCCCTGGGGTTCCAAGGTTAATCATGTTTTAAGAGCCCTTATTAATGGTTCTAAGAGGTTTAAAAAACTGTTTTTTGGGTGTTAGTGGCACTTCTTAAAAAATCCACTAAGCACTCTCAATAATCATGCTCTAAGTGAATATATTTAATGGTTTGTGACTGAATAAAACGTCCGGTTTTATTATTGATTATCTAATGTTAGTTTCAGTTAGATGGCGATGGTTTATGGCTGGTTTTTAAAAGTCCAGTTTATGATGTTTTTACTGTACCGGTTAGATTTGGGGAACTGGGTTATGTGTTCAATGGGATACGAAACTATAGATTTGCTTAAATTATACTCCTTCTGTTTCTAAATATTACATATTTTAAAATTTTCACACATATTAAGAAAAATTAAATATTTAGCTATCAATGCATGAAAAATTTAAAATATAACAATTTTCCATAAACTTTAACCAATAGCAATTCAATAATTTCAAAATTATCAATTAATATTTCTTGGAAATTGACAATTCATTATTAAAATTACATAGAAAATTGAAAACATTGTTCAATTAGAAACAAGTGAAATGTGCTAGAACATACATCATTTAGAAACAGAGGGAGTAGTATGTTAGGTTACAAAATAAGTGCAAAAGTTGTAAGAGTTTGTCAAATGACCAAAATGTTATTAATGAGGATTTTAGGTATTAGTTTTAAAAAGTGACATTTTTGTAATATTCCACATGATATTAAGGTTAAATTCAAAGTGTATTTCTCTCTTAGTAGAAGAGATATGTTGCCATAAAAACACTACAATTGCAACAATAAAAATAAAATGTTCTTCGTGAACATGTGGTCCGTTTGCGCATAAATAGTGGAATGATGGATATATAAAACCAGATTATATCATCAGGAAAAACTAAACACTAGTGTGACAATAATTAAATTAAAGATCATGATGTTTGTTAGGCTTCTGAACTTGATTATATCATCTTAACTTTAATATAGCAGTTAAATTGCTAAATGGTACCTCGTGTATCAAAATGTTAGTCTGGACGAGGATATAAATATACTATATCAGCAACTTAAATTTAAAACATAGTTAGTTTACCAAACAACAGAAATAACTCACTCGGTCAGCAAAAGAGTTCTTGGTCACTAGAGAAAAATGATTTTCGTTTTTACATATATTATCAAGTATTTTTTTATTTAACTGAAAGTCTAGAATCTTCAAAAATATAGGATTCATGAATCTAAATATTCTATTGTCTACAAATAAATTATATCACCTACATAACACAAGCTTGCAATTAGCAACTCTATCCTCAACGTTCTATGAACTTTCACAAAAACACAATCTCCAAAAGATTGCATATATTATAGGTTTGAAAAAAAGACAGCATGCAAAAATCGTAATTCATATTGACCAAATCTAATCCATTTGACCTTGGGCATTTAATTTTAGAAAAATTGGACAAACTAGTCCCGCACCTGAAAATTGTAGACTCAAACCGAAGAAATAACTCACGATTTCTATCACATCCAAAATAATATCCTAAGCATGAATACAGTTCCACATTACTACTAATCCACTTAGATTTTCAAACTTCAAATAGAATTCCTTAACAAACACACATAACCCAAATAGAAAAAGACAAACAATAATGTATTTTTTATTTACCGAGTATAAAAAAATAGTTATCTTCCACATTTTGTTCGACCAATATTTCATTCTTCCATTGTTCATTGATTTGCCAAAATTTTAATCGTGTTGGTGTCTCCAATATAGAATTATAGATGGGTATTGGGTAAAGTAAAAAAAAAGAACAGTGACGCAGGATCTGCGGTGGGGAAGTGAACATTCACCGTTTGAGGGAAAGCCGACCATTGATGCGCACACCAATGCAATTGCTTCCCTTTTTTTTCTAATGATTTCTTTAATATTATTACATCTCCTAAAATAAAATGGCATCATTAAAAACACAAGCAAGAGTGTATATATTAATTAGTTTTTCAGATTTAATCATGCATGTATGTAGAATAAGTTAACGGTGGACAATCACAACCCCAAAAGCTTGATAACTGCAATTACGTTTGAGTTTTCTCTAGGGTCCTCGTACTTGATTAGCAATCTTTATTTATTGTTGGATTTCCATGTGTGTTCTCAACTTTTTATAATACGGACAGCCATTATATGTGAATATGTATACGCTAAAAATATATCTCAAAACTAGCAAAAATCTGGGACAAAACTTCAATTTCGCATAAGATCACAAATGCTTTAAAAATCCTTAAAGTTTGTTAGTAATATCGTTTAGGGTAATAAATAAATACAAATACTATTCTACATCTATTTTTTTTCTTATCTATAATTGTTTATTGTATTTTATAAAATTTATATATTAAAACCGATTTTACCATGATATTTTTTTTTTGTTAAAGTCAGTACTGAAAACTAAATCATAAATTTTAAATAAATAATGTGTATACGTTTTGTTTTTTTATCTGTTGCTTTTGTAAAACTGTTCACTGTAATGATACACATGCCTGTCATTTTCTAAACTAAAGGTTGTGGTAAAACCAGAATTGTATTCTCTTTAGATTTTTGATGTAATATATTTTTCCTCTATAAATAAGTATTAGACCTTAAATTCATCTTGTTTGGAACTAGCTTTTAACCCCCAAACTGATATTAATGGTCTTCTGTTTTTTATTTATAATTTTTCGCTGAGAAAAGGCGTTTAAGATAAGATTTTTTTTTTGTTTGGGATGAGAGCCAATCTCAAAAAAGCAGTGACATAATCTTCTGTATGATGTATCACACCTCATGTGCTTTATTTTATTTTCGTTTTTCTGTTTTTTATAGACATATAATCCTGTGTCACTCAAATAAGACACAAATAAATTCCAATTATTCCATACAGCCAAGTTATTAAGATGGAGTATCTTTTTGTTTTGTCATACTGGCTAAAACTTACTGATTTGGTGCATGGTTTTCTTTTGCTTGATAATAATATTTATTCTTCAACCTAGCTAGCCCTAATCCTCAACGTGTATTCATTTAATCTTTACTTACATTATAACCTAGTTGTATGGAACTGCATCCATTGTTTTGAGTATATAAACCATAGATGTAAACATGCACCACTTGCATAATTTATTTTAGTATGGTAAATTAGTAATTCAAAACCCTCTTTTATTATACAATAAACATATCGCGCATGACTTATAGGCCTTACATAATCATATCTATAATTATTAATCAAACTAGATATGTAACTAGAATAATAAAAGTTATAGAATTTTGCCTCGTTTAGTCTAAAAAGATAATACAAATCATCGCGTGTCCAAACATAGTTTTCTTTTTTACATAGTTCCACATTAAAGTAGGTGTGTTT
The DNA here is from genome assembly GCA_905132885.1 of Moricandia moricandioides. Lineage (NCBI taxonomy): Eukaryota > Viridiplantae > Streptophyta > Magnoliopsida > Brassicales > Brassicaceae > Moricandia > Moricandia moricandioides. The sequence goes on from CAJHQQ010002198.1 coordinate 14,289, forward strand.
AGATATTTTTTTTTCTAAATTTATTAAGATCATTACATGGTATTGCATCAGTTATGAAATGCATAATTGGACATACAAATTGAACTAATGATCAAAAGTTTAAATTTTTATATTTAAAGGAAAAATGAAACAATCATTTCATACCCAACATATCGCGATATGTTTAATTTATACTCGGTTTATATGACTGTGCAAAAATATACATTTACTTTCTAAAATTCAAATAACATACATATTATTATTTTTTTTGTGAAATTATACACCATTCGTCACATCAGCTGCCACATCATCCAATTTTGTTGATGTGGATACTATGTAAGCTAATTTTGCTGAAAAATATGTCACATGTACAATATTTTTTTTAAAATAAAATAAAATAGCTATTTATAAAAATAATTTAAAAGAAAATTTAAATACTTATAACTTTTCTGACAGCCTATAAATTTTTATTATTTAGTAAAATTAAAACTGAATTAAATAATAAAATTCTCATCTTATATAAGAGAGATATTTGTTTTCGATCCTATCACAATACCAGAGTTGTATATGTGTGGTAATGATTCCAATTGATTGCTAGTATTGCAGTCGTGTTATTCTCGATTAATCTTGTTTATGTTGTTTACATTTAAAGCGTTTAGGTTAACATATCATAAATCTTAATCTTTTAAAACAAAATTATTCGCATGGTTACATAACCAAGATTAACATAAGAGTAATTGATAGGATAAAACTATTATAATGAATATATCTCTTATATAAGATTAAAATTTTATTATTTAGTTAAGTGTTGTTAATTTTACTAAATATCAAAAAATTATAAGCTGTAAAAAATTTATAAACATTTACATTTAAAAAATACTTTTTTATAAAACAAATATTTTATTTTATTTTTTAAAAAGATATTGTGCATGTAAAATTCTCGTTAGAAAAATTATCTTATGTAGTAAACACGTCAGCAAAATTAGATGGTGTAGCAGCTGATGTGACGACTAGTATATGATATGACCAAAAATAAATAATTTTAACACTGCATTTAGAGGTGTAAAGCGCAGAAATCTTTAAATCGCATACAATTTGTAATAATGCGAATACAGACATCTTAATTGGAAATTAGAAAATCTTTTAAGTATTTCTGCTTCTTTTAAAAAAAAATATTTCTGTCTTTTGTTGAACAAAAAGTCCCAATTATTTGCACAAGTAAAAACATTTTATTTAATCTGGTGAAATTCAAATGAATATTGTTTACTGTAGAGATGTTATATCACAAAAAACCTTAAACAGTCTTAACCGAACCGTCTTTCAAAAAACCCTTAAACAGTCTTAACCGAACCATCTTTCTAAACTCTAAGCATGTAGTACTTATTAACAGAAGCTCCACTTAAAAAAGTTGTTGAGTTCTATAAAAAGAACAAGGACCTACTTATCTAAATGAAATAATTACTTATGCGTAGACTCATATGCATTCGTATTTGACCTGCTCATATTGTGTGGGTTAAAGTCTGTTTTTAGTTTTCACTTCAGGTTGCACCAAAAATAAACTCACTCCATAATCAATCATCTCTCTCTCTCTCTCTCTCTCCATCCCATCACAATCTTCATCTCCATCCCTGTGTCTTCTTGTATAAAGATAATCCCACAAGAGTAAAAACTATTCCCTTCCAAAAAAAAAAACTATTCTCTTCTCTCTTTCTAACTTCACCATGACTGATCCTTACTCCAATTTCTACACAGGCTGGTTCAAGTCCAATCCTTTTCACCATTATCCTATATCCTCCACTAACCCTTCTCCCTCTTCCTTCTTCCCTAACTCCGGCGATCTCCGCCGTCCACCGCCACAACCAACACCTCCTCCTTCCCCTCCTCTCCGTGAGGCCCTCCCTCTCCTCAGCCTCAGCCCTGCCAACAAACAACAAGACCACCTTGACCTAATTCAAGAACCACCTTCAACTTCCATGGATGTTGACTGCAATCATCATCACTATCAAGATAATCATAATCTCGATGACGATGAGCATGACGTCACTGTGGCTCTTCACATAGGTCTTCCAAGCCCTAGTGCTCGAGAGATGGCTCCTTTGCTCATGATGTCTTCTTCCTCCTCTTCCTCGAGGACCAGTCATCATCATGAGAACATGAACGACAAGAAAGATCTCGACAACTACTACCATCACGGAGGAGAAAAAGATGAAGATGAAGATTCAGTCGGCGGATGTAGGATAAGTAGACTGAACAAGGGTCAATATTGGATCCCTACACCTTCTCAGATTCTCATTGGCCCTACGCAGTTCTCTTGTCCTGTTTGCTTCAAAACCTTCAACAGATACAACAACATGCAGGTTCTTAAAATAAAAACTCACTCTGATATATATTTGTATATTTATGTATGCATGTGTTTTGAAGAATTCGTTTTCTTTTCCATTTGTTAATCGATTTTATTTCTTCATTTTCAGAGTAAAATCATAAGTTAAAAAACCAAAGAAAATTCGTTTGTTCATCTAGTTTCCTCGAAAACACAAACAAAAAAATTCACTTTTAACCGGTAGCTAGATGTATATACATACTGTTTTCTAATCAATTAAATGACGTGTCTGTGCTCTCTGATGCATGAATAAATCATTGCGCTACAAAAAACCGAGAGGCTTGAGACTGTGGCAACGGAGACTGAGATTTAACAAGACAGTAAATGTTCTTTATGTCTTTAGTACTTTCAGAGTCTGTGGCTTTACTGCTTCTCTCTACAGTACTAGCAAGTGTGCTATCCTCATTTTGTATGAGAGTCTTTTAATGTCTAACGTGTAAAATAACAGTAAGCATCATATAATTTCACATACTGTATCTATAGTCAGTTAACATACAAGGCTTCATTTTTTCTATATGTAAGCTTGATAAGATCTTGTATTGAACATGAACTAATCATCTTACTTTTTAGTTTCCTTGATTATTTTCTTTACCCTAGGCATGCATTTATACATCTTGTTATTGATTCCTTTTAGTTTACGAAATATATTTCTATAATTTCTTATATTTCAGCATTTGTGTAACATCTTCATTGGATAAATTTCATATATGTTTACATGTATATGCTTCAACGTTAATATGCCAGATAATCTATGTATGCTAGTTAGAGTAATCGTAACATCTTATATTAGATACATGTTACTAAAATGGATACTAAACTTATTCGTCAGCTAAAGTTTCAAAACTTATACCCTATGTTTTTTTTTTCTAAATTACTATATGAGTTTTTTGGTCAAAACTATATGAGTTATTCAAACCTTACATGATCATAAATATACAAGATTATTTTTGCAGATGCATATGTGGGGGCATGGATCACAATACAGGAAAGGACCCGAATCTCTAAGGGGAACGCAGCCAACTGGAATGCTGAGGCTTCCTTGCTACTGCTGCGCACCAAGCTGTCGCAACAACATTGACCATCCAAGGGCAAAGCCTCTCAAAGACTTCAGAACACTTCAAACGCATTACAAGAGGAAGCATGGAATCAAACCCTTCATGTGTAGGAAATGTGGAAAGGCTTTCGCGGTCCGAGGGGACTGGAGAACACATGAGAAGAATTGTGGCAAGCTTTGGTATTGCATTTGTGGATCTGATTTCAAGCACAAGCGATCTCTGAAAGATCACATCAAAGCTTTTGGAAATGACCATGGAGCTTATGGTATTGATGGATTTGATGAGGAAGATGAGCCTGCCTCTGAGGTAGAACATTTAGACAATGATCAATGACTCAAAATTATATAATTTAGTATAAGTAACTTAGGGTATATATATATTAATCCTAAGAATACCTAAATCTATGGACCAGGTTTTGCTGGAGGTAGGGCTTCTCTGAGTAAGAAATGTATCATCTAATTGATCATAGATAAGAATAAATAAAGCGTCATATTACTTGGATTTTTTTTTTTTTAAGATTGTAGTTTCCTACTTAATTTATTACAAGCCAGTGTGTGACTTTAACTAATGAGGTTTTTCTTGTTGACAAAAAAAAAACTAATGAGGTTTCTTCACGGTATCTATTTGTTTATATAATTTTTGCGTTAATTTACCTTTGTTTCTAACGAAATCAATCATAAATGTTTGAGTTATATTTGCAACAGAATAGTAAAGTACCAGAAAAGTAGATGCTATATATTCGTGCATGCATTATGTTAATAATTTCCACTAAATATACTATATTCGAGATCATAATGAATATTTCCAAAAATCAATTCGAGTAAATATATCATAGATATTTGTTGCTTTTGAAAGATAGTTGTTTTCTGGTGGAGTTATCTTTGATATTATTTTATAATTTATAATAGTACTCAAATAATGCTACTTAATTGTCTAGTGACATCATGGAGAATAATGAGAGAATGGACACTAGAGAATATGACTACTCAAGTGCTGAACTTTCTTAGGATGATCATCAAGTTATCCGTTATCATACATTTATTTTTAAAATGATTGAATGATGCTATACGTATGTCATATGGTTGAAAATGTTCGTAATTTTATATGTATATCATACGGACAAATTGTTGGTAATGTTAGAATTAAAGATCCAATTTGGTTTTCTTCCTGCAAAGAGCTTTTAATTTTCAACATGCTCTTTATTTTCTTATCTTTTCCTTTTTTGTTAGTGGAGAAACATATTTGCTCGTTGAAGTAACATTACACCTCTTTATCTTTACATGATTATCTCTCGACTGTGGCATGTAGATACACACACACCTAGATAATCATCTAATTTCATTTATGTAGAAAGATATGCGTATATTTCAAAGAAGTACAAAGGAAAGCGTAAACAGTACAATATCTCTTTAGTGCTGTATATGCATATTTAAGCAAAGAACAATGCATGCAGTCATGTAGATGCACATGCATCATGAATGTATCATGAAGATGATGATAAATAGGTGAAGAAGGGGCAAAAAGTAATGTGAATGAGAGTGATAAAAACAAAAGAGAAGAGAGTGGAGCAGGATTAACCGGGGTCTCTTAAGGTGGGGTTCTTAGCTTTTCTAAGAGACGTATCTTAATTTTTAACTAAGAAAACCTAAGAACCGTCTCTTAAATAAGAACCATAAGAGCCGTCTCTTAGCGAGAAAAATGTAAAAAAAAAAAAAAAAAAATTTAAAAGACAAATTTTACGTTAAGAACCCCACCTTAAGAGACCCGGATTAATCATGGCCTAAGGGTGTGATGGGTTGGGCAGATATGGGAGCAAAGATTAATGGTATCAACAGTCTTTTTTCCTCTCTCACTCACTGTTATTTGATTTGACATCTCATTTTTTCTTTGACCATGTCTCTATCTATACACACTTTCACGCAGTTGACATAACTTCATAACTCCAGTTAAAACCCACATCCTTTCTTCTTTTGTATTCGTTAATATTCTTACACACGCTTTTGTTTTTGATAAATTTGAACCAAAACCTAAATGTTACACTAATTTTGTGTCCCTGTACCGTAATTTAGTGCATAAAATATGAATAATCATTTCTACTAATGTAATTTATAAGTCTGGTTATTTAACCAACATTAAATTAACTAAAGGGGTCGCAGATGTAATTATCGCCACCTAAGTTCAACTCACGTTGAAAGACACTATTTACAATGCTTTGGGTTCCCGGCAAAGAGGTGAAACCACCAAATCTGATTATTTTAAACCAACTTTTATGTAAAATTCAGATTGATAGAGTATTTTATGCATTCTACAATATTGATCTGAGCATCGATTAACACAAAACATGTCTATAAACAATAGTAAATGTGAATATTTGTCAAGAATAAAATTTATTTTCATCAAATATTAAAATTCATGAAAATAAGTCGGGCTAGAAAACCTTGAAGAACATACATATATAATAAGATGCAGACGACAAAAATTTGCACAAAGCCTATATTTTGTAGTGAGTGATATGCATATATATGTGTGTAGTCTAAGTTATTACTTTGGTCACACGCTGCAATTAAACAGTTGAAACAACTGAAAAAGTTATAAACACATGGACATCTTTAAGTTATGTACGATTCAGACAAAATTTATTGCCAATCAATTTCATACTCATTTGTTGGGAAAAATATACCATCGGTATCTCTCTTCCTGTGGCCCCTCTCATCTTCCCAATATATACTTCTCCCCATTTCTCCACAGATATAAATTTATAAGCACAAATAAAAACATAAGTGGCTCCCATTGAATACTTGATCATCTCTTACATGCAATAAGATGTATGTAAAACCAAAATTTAATCGAGGAGTACAAGTTTTAGTCGCTTAGCATAAATCTGTTAAGATTTGAGCATTAGGAATTTAAGATGAAGAACAAAGTATATCATTTAGAGAGAATGTGAAATTTGGGATGAGAGAGAATTTAAAGAGAAAAAAATAAAAAAGAGAAGTTTTATTCTCTTTAATTTTAATCTATCTACAAGAATTGTCTATATAATGAACAAAAGAGCATAGAGACGGATTGTGTCAAATTTTTAACAACTATATTTTTAAAATTTGGATCTCCGAACGGCTACAACCAAATACATGAGTTTCTGGTCACCCGAGTATGGTCAGCCATTTCTGGTCGCGCATGTATGGTTGACCATTGCCTTGTTTTAATTATTGATTTGTGTTTCTAGTTACACAAGTATGGTCGACCACTTTTGGTCAAGTGAGATCTGTCTTGTGTTTGATTTCTCATCTTTATTTTTTTCTTCATGTCAACACTTTCTTCCAAGCTTAACCATAGAGATTATCTTAGTTTGGAAATCATGAAAACCTCCTCATTAAAAAGTAAAAAATTTAGTATGGAAAATTTAATGGGAAAAAATCATACTAAGAAAAAAAAAGTGAAAATTTCATGCTTAGGGAATCATGACCATGAGATGTATATGAGTCTGAGTTTGGAATGAATGGATTCACACACTTTGTACTTGCAATCTTTATGAAAATATCTCCTAGATGATTTTCACTCCTAGTGTAACATGGCAAGATGACTCTTTGAACCACCATGTGTCTTACCTTGTGACAATCCACTTCAATATGTTTTGTCCTCTCATGAAACACTGAGCTGGAAGCTATATGAATAACGGCTTGGTTGTCATAATAAATTGTGGTTGGAGAAGTAATATCTATACCCAAATCACCGAGAAGTTTTGTGATCCAGACTAGTTAAATCCAAGCTCTTTGACCATGAGCTCCATTAAGATATCTAAGAATTCTTCCACCATATTCCAGTGATCAACATTGGGAGCGTGCATGTGTTAGCTCACCTGGTTGACATCAAAACAAATTTCAGATTGTGTAATGGTTAAGTGGATTAGCTTATCAACCATTCTTATGTATCGTTTATCATCTTCAAATGGCTTTTCGTCAACACCAGTTCTCTCAAGACTTTGTATCATTCCTAAAGAGGAGTTTTGGTTGATCTTCATTCAAGGTTTCATATCTCACTCAACAATCAACAATGTACTTTCTCTGGGATAAACCCCTTTTTAAGTTGACATACTTCAATTCATAGGAAGTACTTTAGTTCACCTAGATCTTTAATATCAAATACAGACTTGAGAAAGGCTTTGGTGGATTAGATATCTTCCTTGTCACTTCATTGTGATGATGATATCATCAACATACACAAGGATGACTACAATACCTTGATGACTGGAGAGAGTGAAGAGGGTGTGGTCAGCCTCAGATTGTCTAAATTCTCTACCATTCAAAGTGGTGTTCAGTTTATGATACCATGTCCTTGGTGATTGCTTCAGCCCATAGATAACCTTCTTTAGCCTCATCACATTTTTTGGTTTGAATAGATGTTCAAGATCCAAGAAGGATGCATGTAAACCTCATCTTCTAGCTTTCTTTGAAAAAATCATTCTTCATATCCATATGACATAACTTTTACTATAGATTCGTTGCAAGCGAGAAAAAAAATTCCTATGGTATGAAGCTTAACTACTAATGCAAAGGTGTACACATAATCCTTTCTATAAGTCTGAATGAAGCCCCTTGTAACTAGCCTTGACTTGTGTATTTCCACATTTTCATTGCTCAAGTATTTAATGGTAAAGACCCACTTGCTAGTGACTTTATACATGCCTTTTGGAAGATCAGATTCATACCAAGTATTATTCACAATCATGGCATAGTCTCATCACTAACAGAGTTTCTCCACTCCTTATGCTATATTGCTTCTTCATATGGCCTTGGGACTTGTCCTTGATATAGTTGTCCAATAAAAGCTATATGTTCTTGAGGTAATGAGATAGTGAACAAACAACTTGTATGGGATGAGCGACATCTTAACTGTTAAAGTATACCCTTGTGTTTACCCACTTAGATGGTTTTTTGATCCTTGTACTTCTCCTAAGTGGTTGCACGTGACCTTCTCCTTGTTGCTCCTCTTCTTCATCATCTTGAATAATTGGTTCTTATTGTTCTTGTCTTTCATCATGATTATGAATTATTATACTATTATCAGATTCATATTGATCCCCCTAAGATCATAATGAATGGCCTCTTCAACCTTTTCCACCTCTTCATTCCTTTTTTTTGTTAGCCTCAGGAGGTGATGTTTTATTTTCCTGACCCTCTTGTGGTAGAATGATTCAAAGTTTTTGCAAGATACACTTCAAATTATTTGCTTTATCCGAGGGTGTTTGAGAGAGATCTTTTAGGTTGTCCCAACTCTACTCTTTATAATACCCTCTGAATTCCACAAATTTGACATCTCTCGAAACTAATACTCTTCTGTTTTATGTAGCACGACACTTAGAGCCCTTTTGAGTAGTTAAATAACAGATAAAGACAACTTTGACATTTCTTACTTCAAGTTTTTTTCTCTGTTCTCCTGGATGTAACACATAACACAAACACCCATAAGTGGTTAATAAATGGCTTAATATTATTCAATACCTCATATGGTGAGATGTCGCCAAGTGGCAAGGTTTATGATGTTCCACATCATGTCTACTAGTCTCAATATAATGAAAATGAACATCATTAGGACTAAAAATAAGTTTGTAATTTAGATCAGTAACAAGTCTTTTAACAGTAGAAAGTTGGATGTAAAGGTTGGCATATAAAATGTTTTAGACACCTTATCAAACAACTTAAGATTTCTTACTCCTTCTATGTATTTTGTCACCATTTGCAATCATAAGATTACCTAAGGCTGGTTATACATTAATTACCAGACTAGAGTCACTAACCATATGGTGTGAAGCTCGTGAATCAGTAACTAAGGACCTAGCAATGGTTGATACACTTAATGAAGTACTTTAAGTGTTACAAGAGTTCTCATCCTAAGATGTTCTCAAAGTGGAGTGAGAGTTGGATGTCACAAACTCTCCTTCTCCAGCAGCAAAGGAATACACGGACGAACATACCGATATAGTAACTGGTTCATAAATGTTCCTTGAGAAGTGAGCTCTTGTACCCATGAATTGTGGCATTTACTCCTTGAATTTATGAGGCTTGAGGTGAGGATGCAATATCCAACATTTTTTCTTCATGTGCCCATTTTTCTTGCAATGGTCACAGATCCACACCTTCCTCGTCTCTGGTTTGTAAAGCCCTTTATTAGTTACTGCTCTTGCTTCTTCCCCATTATTTGCCATCATGAGTTCACTTTTTCCTTCAAAGAAACTTCGAGAGCCTTGTTCTTTATGGATTTAAGCACACACATCCTCAAGGGTTGGTAGCTTCTCTATTCTCAAAATGTGTTTGATGAGGTCGTTGTAAGTTGGGTTGAGAGTGAGTAACAACCCAAACACCTTATATTTCTCATGCCTTTCATTCAAGACTGAGGTTTCTATGACTGATGTTTCTATGGTGCTTGGCCTAAGCATCTCAACCTTGTCCCAAAGAGACATGAACTTGCCAAAGTGTGATGTGAAGTCTATATCTTCTTGGCTGAGGGTATTGATTTCTTTTTTCACTTCAAATACTCTGTTTAGGTTTAAAATGTTATCATAAACCTTTTAGAGAGTATACCACAAGTCTTTGGAAGTTTCACAGTAAAAGTAAACTTCCAATATTGCTGGATCGAGGAAACATGAATGATAAATAGCACCATGAGGTCCTCATGGACATATTTGATATCATCCACAACAACAATATCCTTACCATCTTCTCGTTGGATGGTTTGTATTCACCATCCTTGATCATAGAAGATAATTAACACCCTTTGGAGTCATAGAAATGGCCACAAATTTTGCGTTCTCCATCTTCATTTGCTATGGACTAATGAGTAATAAAGTGAACCTCGAAGAAATTTGAAAATGAGAAAGAAAAAGTGATTACGAAAGTTAAGTGATGTAGAATGAAGTAGGATTAGGTTTCAAGAGCTTGTATACTCTGATACCATATTAGAATTTAAGTATAAAGAGTTTAAGATGAAGAACAAAGTAACTAATTTAGAGAAAGTATGTGAAATCTTGGATGAGAGAGAGAATTTAGAAAGAGAAGAGAAATTTTTTATTCTCCTTAATCTTAATTTGTTTACAAGAGTTGTTTATATATAAACTTACACAAACAATGAACAAAAGAGAAGAGAGACAGATTGTTTCAGATCTCCAACAGCTATATTTTCAAATTTTGGATTTGGCAACAGCCACAAATAACTTCATGAGTTTATTGTCCGAATATGGTCAGCCATTTTTGGTCGCACAAATATGGTTAACCATTTCTTTATTTTATTATTGTCTTATGTTTCTGGTCACACAAGTATGACTGACCATTTTTGGCCAAATGTGAGATTTTCCTTGTATTTAATTTCTCATCTCCATTTTCTTCTTCATGTCAACAAAATCAAATATAAAAAAAAAACTCAAGAGAATTGATTTGGCTACCTACCTCACCAAAATGCATTTATCTTTTTCATCACACATCCATTTAAAATTTTAGAGTTAGGTGTGCTTGCGCTAGAGTAGTGGAAAGATGAGTGACCTATCATGAAGTGATTCACGATACCGTGTGAGTGAGGCCAAAACACGTGAAAAAGTCATGTGGTGGTTGCATGGTATAATAAAAAAAAAATTTGAGCCTTTGACAAATTAACACACCACCCGTCGGACGGGATGAGACCCATAGGCTGAGTGAGTGGGCGTGGGAGGCTCATTAGCTGTGGGCGGGTGGGGCATTACAAGTAGTAATAGAGACGAATCCAGATGAGTCTGAAGTCAGTGAGCGCTCACACTAACATGGGTTACGATCTTGCAGCGCAACGAAGACGTTATGTTTTGTGAGTGGAGTTGAATTATAATTTTCCAATTTCTAGTATATGTGAAAAAACTTAATATAATTGACTTGACTACCTATGTCACCAAAGTGCACTTACCTTTTCCATCACACATCCTTTTAGAACTTTAGAGTTAAGTGTGTTTGCGCTGGCGTAGTGGAACGATGTGTGACCTATCAGAAAATGATTCACGATACCGTGTGAGTGAGGCTAAAACATGGTAAAAAATCTTGTATTGATTGCAGAGACAATAAAAAAACTTTCTACAGAGTAGAATTCAAAATCTACTTTTTGTTATGTGTCATATTTGTTTTAGAAAACGTAATCTGCTAGAAACAAAGTAATCCAAATAAATTTGGAATCTTTAATCTGTGCTTTATCTACCATTCTAAAATATGCGGAATTAACAATCTGCAGTCTACCAATAATCTAATTAATCGTAGAAATTAGTTTCAAACATTGTAATTGTCTTCTACCTATATTAGAATTTAGATTCTACTGATAAGTATAAACAGTTGCGAAAATTAAGGAAAGAGTAATTATGAAATATTATGTTTCCTTATATTTAAATACGATTTTTTTAACAAAAAAGTAAAAAAAAAATTAGTTTTTTCAATTTATCGTTTTCTTCAACCTCTCTTTCATATTTGGTATATATTTTTTCTTTTCTTAATTAGTTAAATATTTTAAATTTTTTAATATTTTTAAAATATATAAGTAATTTTATTTTCTAAGGTTAGTATCGTAATTTTTGAAAATATTTCAAAAAATTAACGCACTGTCCATCGCATAGAGAGACCCGCATGCTAAAAGAGCAGGTATAGAATACCTATTAACCGTAGACGACGGGAACATTACAGTAGCATTGGTTCTTTAAACATTCTGTCGTGGATAGGCGCAAGGTAAAACATGTTCTCTCCTCGTCTTCCTGGTTTGATCTCCCTTTGGTTTGTCACGTGGCTCTTTTGAACGGTGGAGCAATATAATGAGTTATGTGGGTCATCCTCAATAAAGTTCGACTTTGAAGCCTCGGTCTTTCTATTTCTCCTCCTCGCGGTTTATCTTCATTTGCTTAGGGTGTTTAGTTGCTGTGATATATGATCTATAATCTCTTTTAATCAGCTGTTCTTGTTATTTCATTTGTTGTATTTGGAGATTGCTTTTCGTCCTCCAGCTTTTGGCTCCAGGATTTGCCTTTTGGCTTTGTCACTGAGAGTTTAGATAACTCGCAGCAATATATTATAATCTCATTTTCGATCTATGAAATATAATTCTAGTGAAAAGAAAAAACCTTACTATATAAAATTTTGATTTTCTTAAAAACGTATATCCATTAAAAGTTTATATCTATCTTATTAAAACTAATCTATAAATAGAATTAATCTTATTTTCAACAGAGTTATTACATATTTTCTTTTCTTATTTTTACTTATCTTAAGTACTTTAATAATTGATTCTTTCTAAATAACTAGTAAGCATTTATTATAAAAGTTCAAAATAGAATTTACCTATTTTAAGTGTTTTATTATATCGGTACATTTTTCACTCTTTCATACTACTATTTCATTAACTGCATTTATCATAATAATCGATATAATTTATTTTACATATTTAAATGAAATTATTCCATTAGTACAAGAATTCAATCCGGTTAATAAAGAATTATTTTTTGCTTTACATAATCAGTTAGACATGAGCATTTAGGTACACGTTTGGATACAAATCTATTTTTAAGGTATTATATTTTTTGAATTTTAAAATTAAATTATGTTCAGATATTATAAAAAAAAAATTAGTCGGGATTCGAGCCAGATTTTCCAAGATAAATTTGTAAAAAACTGAAAAAATCTAAATAACTTATAAATGTTTAAAATATTATTAAAAAATTTATAAAAATGTAAAAATTATTTTTGCGCGGACGTGTGGATTAAGCTGTAAGTGCATATTATATATACTTTCGCTTTCTTTATATGACGTTCAAAATTTCACACAAATTAAAACACTAATACACTTATCTATCCTTCATTAATTATTGTATTTGTCGTAGAGGGAACATAGTAAATATAGAGTAAATATAGTTTTTGTCACTATAATTTGCATTGTTTTTTGAGTAACGTCAAATCTATTGAAACAAATATATTTTCAAAACGCCCCTTTAAAACTAAACAGTGAGTATATAATAGATAAATACAACACAGAAACATAACAATAAATGGAAACTAGTAAAATATTACTACTGGTTAAAAGTTTCCGAATCTCGAAATTGAATTGTTCTCTATGAATATGATATGAATGTGCATATATATATATCTAAAATAGAAAATTGTAATTATATCACAAGTTTAATATCATTTTGTAATTTTATTTTTAATGAATGATAATTTTTAAAATACTTTTAAATTATGATAAAAATAGATCAAATTATTTTTTTAAATATTTATAAAAATATTAGAAACTAAACCCCACCCCTTTAACATTAAACCCAAAACAAGAATCACTAAATGTTAATATATTCTTGATTAAATGTATTTTTGCAAATTTAATTTGTACTATTCTTAGCAATTTACATTTTCAAATCCGAGCAATATATATACTGCAGTATTTGCCGGCAAGAATCCGAACATTAGACTTCACATTGGTTGTTTAAACGTAGGCATTTTCATTGTCTGAAAAAACTTCAACAAAGGCCTTAAATCCTGCATTTTATAATCCCGAAGCTATGTTACTAAATTCATTAAACGAAATTTAATTACTTTACAACTTCCTATGATCATGTCGAGAAATGCAAATGTTCAAATTAGTAACTCAAATTTAGTTATGTATTTTCACTGTCATATTCCAAGGCTGATCTGAAGGAGACAGCTTGGTCCGCCGTGGCTCAAATCTCTACCTTCCACATTTAATCTTATAAATTGGACACACTACGTACACTATTTATATTTATATCTTAAGATTTATCAAGTAAGAAAAATCTTTCTTTAATAAGCAAGCGTTAGTGTTTGGATGGTACAAACTTTCCGGAATGATCTTAAGGGTCACGGATTCAAATTTGTCGTTTTTAGATTACCCTAGCATATGGTCAAGCGAAAGAAATATTTAATTTTTATACGAACAACCGGATCTAATTAACGCCGGTGATCATACTCCCAAAAATTAATTGGTTGGATACGTCTCATCTGATAGCCCAAGTCAACAAAAGAAAATATATCTTTAACGTACTCGTTTTGTTTATACTTAACTAAGTAGTACATAAAGAAGACTAATATTGCTGCTATGCATGATTTTCGACAACTTTGTTTGAAGGAGGCCCCAACATGCAAAAGGAAAAGGGAAAGAAGCCAAAATGAGTTTGACTCATGATTTATCACGGGTACCTCAAAAGAGCAAATAAAAAAAGGAATACAATAATTTCATATTTATTTTCAGAATCTGTATATATCGTAGAAGAAAAAACAAACACATCAACCATGCCAATGTAGTCGGGTGGTACGGCATCCCAAGTTTGAAACTTATCTTCAGATTACCCATTGTATGGTTAACGTGAGTCTCTACCTTCCACGTACAGCAACTTAGGCTTGTCACACCGATGCACCGACTCTTCTGAATTACTTTGGACGTCAGCCTAAGATAATCTGAATTACTAAAAAAAGCATATCTCAATAATTTACTATTTATATTATAACAATATCTCTGTATTCACATCTACACGTACACTGTAAAAATACAACATAGGGGTCTATAATATATAGATATCATGTGCCTTTGACAAAGAGTGTAAACTGAAATTCCGTTAAAAGTTTAAGCACAAAAAATAATATATATATATATATATATATATATATATACCGTTAAAGTTTTCATTCGCCTAAACATTTTAATAAAGATAATTATTTACAAGTAATTGGATGATTATTATATATAAAAAAATTGTTATCCGATCGTAGTTAGAAAGTTTAAATTTCTATCTGGAGCTGCTTGCTCTAGTGGTAAAGTCTTTTTTTTAAAGGATAGAGGTATCAGGTTAGTCTCAACAGTTGTGGAGAGAGATTAAACAACCGATTCTTATCCCTGACTCAATAAGATTATGACCATAATTTCTTGAATTCAAGAGTTTTTTTTTTTTTTTTTGAATTTCTATAATTTCTTGGGACCTCTTCGTGTTTTTAAATTTCATCTTGGCAGTTAACACGAAAACGAAAATCAGCTTGATTTTTTAAAAACCATCTGTTAACAGTTAGATGCTTTTAGCAATAGTAAGATCCATTTGGCAAAGAAATGATGATAATAATCTTAAACAATTTCTTTCTTACACAGATTATATATTTACATAATCGTTATATAGTCTCGTCAGCTCGTGGTCCGAGCGTGTTCTTTTGTCCATATTCTTTATTTGATCAACTTTATTTTTTACTCCTGTTAAAGCTATTTAATCATCATGCTTGTAGATTCTCCAAGTTGTATGTAGTATTGGGTTTCTTTCACCAGCGAATAATATTCCTAAGGAAAAATAAAAGTTCAATAAAACAATATCATGAAACACTTTTTCTGTTTTCCTTTTCAAAGAATCACTTTCTGTCAAGTTTTATATATATATAGTATCATTAACCATTAATCAAAAACAAACATATTGAAATTAAAACATCATTAAGGGAGAGCTTACACAACTAAGCTTCCATGCATGGTATGATGCAACAATTAATTGTAGTGAAAATGATAGATACACAAAGATCAAATGAACTTGGTTAACAAATTTATGTGACATGGCTTCATGTTCAATTATCATCGTCTCACTTATATATATATATATATATATATAATTCTCAGGTACCGTAATTTTTAATAGACAAATTAACAAGTGAATTGAAAGAATTGGAAGACGAAATAAGAAAATGAAAATACATGTTCGAGTATCACTAAGCAACTCCTTATCAATTTTGATATTAACAAGCCGACAATCACACATACAACCACAGTGTATGTCAAGCACTGAAACTAGAGGGTGATATTAGAAAAAAAAAACAAAAAGATCATATATATGATTTAACCGGTGCTTGTATATAATCCAAAATGAATGTTTATGTTTATCATAGGTCACTTTTTTTTTTTCATAGGTCACTCTTGGGATAAAGAAACGGGTGAAGTTGGATCATCTTGGGTCCTCCGTAATGGTGAAGTTACTGTGCTGCTCCATAGTCGTAAAACGATAGGGGATGTATGGAAGCAAAAAAAGCGTCTTGGTTATGGGCTGTAGAAAGTATGGTTAGTTTAAAGATCCCTAGAGTAGTTTTTGCTGGGCAAGAAAATTATATCATTGGAATGATCGAAAGACCGAGAGGTTGGCCTTCCTTCAGGTTCTTTTCCTCTGCCCTTTCAACCTTAATTCAGAAAGTTCCTTCTTGGAGACTTTGCATCCATGAGAGCAGATTCACTTAATTTTTTGGTTTGTGATTTGTTCTGTATGCTAGTGATATTATTTAGAATTTTTATATTCAATTTCCTTATTATAAGTCATTTATTCCACAGAAAATAATTTATTTATTTTATTACATTTTATCAAAATTTATATTTTTATTATCTATAAACAGAGACTAGTTTTATATGATTTGGACATATACAATAAAATATTTTATCATAAGTTTTAAAAATATTTTTTTAATCAAATTCTATTATATTTTAAATTAAAAAATCATAAAATTTCAACTCTAACTATTTTTATTTAATTTAATAATTTTTTTATTTTTTAATAAAAAATTAACTGTTATTATTTAGTTACAAAATCAAAATATGAAATTAAAATAAATAGATAAGGTGTTGATTTTGTATACAAAAATCATTTATGAAATATAAATATGAGATGTATATGTGAAAGAAAGAGAATATGATGTGTTAAGTTAAAAGTGTAAATAGGATGTTAAAAAAATTGAACCAATGTACATAGTCTTACTTTTTACCTTTTAATACTCCACAGCATATTCTTTTCATCCTCATCATTACAAACTAATCCTTAAATTTAAATTTTTATTATTTTATAATTAAATAAATTATAAGTATCAATGTCACCTAATTACTTTCAAAGTTTATATTATTATTTTCATTTAATTAGATTCTAATAACAAAAAGCATGAAAATATTAATTTCCGAGAATTCTATGTTGATTTGGAAGAATTTAAAATAAATAAACCTCAATTTTTCGTTTGAAAATGTTTTGGTTAATAAGAGATGTATGTATTTTAGTATTTTTAATAAAACATTAGATTTTTGTTTATTATTTATGTTATGTGTAATAATTGTATCATATAATAATTTTAACTTATAAAATAATAATTACTTTTAAAATAAAATATATTCTATTAAAATAGGATCATGACCTATTGATAAATGTTTGGTCTAATTATTTATTAAACATGCATTATTATTTTATATTAATAACATTAATTTCTTTATAGTATTTATAAATAAATGATTAAACATAAATATAATTATAAAAATACAAATATAAAAATTAATTTTTTTCAAAAAACTTGAAAACAAAATATATACCGCCTTCTGAAAGGGCAGGTGTGAATCTAGTAATAACTTAACTTAGTAATTTAAAAAAAAATATATAAACTGTTATCAATAATTAATTTTAAAATGGTGATAGAATATATTTAGAATATTCTTTTTAAGAAAAAATGAAGTAATACGTTGAAAAATATTTTTCTTCATTTTTTGAAGAAATTCATATATTTTTAATTAAAAAATGAAGTTAACCATTGGAAATGTTCTAAGAATTATATTCATTCTTTTTGCTATTTCCAATTTTACCTATCAACGTTATCTTCATTAATTAATAACTCCTAAAGTGTATATATTCACACAATATTCCCTAGACATGTACTGAAATAAGCTATCTTTTGTTTATCACCGCTGAAAATAATCTATCCTCAAATTATGATGAAAAATTAGCCACCATTCTAATAGAAGTATTAAAAAAAATCAATAGACCATTTTGTATATTTTTAGCTTAAATTCAGAATAACCCATTTGTCAAATTGAGTTACTTAAATATTCAACTTTAGAATGTTTTTTAAGTTGACACTTGCACTAATTAAATAATTCACCTGCAGAGTTAAATACATAATAACAGTTAGATATCCGTAGACTCGATATAATGCACATATCTTGCTGGACCGAAAATAAACATATTTTGTTTTATTTGACCAAAAAAAAACATACTTTGTTTTGATCAAAATAACATCACGAGAAACCTAACAAATCTATCACACTTTAATTTTATATGCTCGATTGGATGATTGATATCAGTTTCATGATTCATCAAGTGGAGGATTTTTGGTCAACTTAATAGTAACTACAAATTTTCTAATAGTAGTGTGTGCTTGCTTTGACAACAACAGGACCACATAACATATGTAAATTGCCAGTGAGGGCATTTTCATTCAGGTAATCTTTCTTTTATGAACAGTGGACTTTAATATGATATGAACAGATCTCTCTTTCTCTGCTTGAATTATTTTTCCTCCTTTTCTTTTCAATTTCTCGTTTATTTTTTTTATCCTTTTGTCTTTTATTTTCGACCCTCTCTTTTTTTTTCTGCAGCAATGTGCTTTAAGTGAAATGTGTCTCTTTCTCCCTTTCCCATACCTCCTTTGTTTTCTTTTTGTTCAATTGCTTTCTGGAAACCAACCAAATTTAAAGATGAATTTCTTACTGTTATGAAAAAAGGAGAAGTACTACATCTACATGTGTGTGTTAATTAGTACCAGGTGATTTACGTTGAGATTAAAGTTTAAAAAATAACGGAAGATAAATTTCCCCCTTTTAAGGATACCTTTGTTCCTTATTACTCCAATACATCAATATGCTTGTATTTCATATATTTTTATTGATATTTAAACAACTATTTACATTTTGAAAAGAGGTAGCACATGGCTACAATGAAATTTTCACATCTTATTTAGTTATAAGAAAACGTACGTACCACATATCTAGATATATGTGATGATGAATACTATTAGTTTTTCTGTATCGATTATAAATCATTTAATTATGAATTCTGGTCTTGGAAATAATAAAAGTGTACGACTGCGATGGTACTAATGTGAAGGAAAATAATAGAGGGATGGGTTTATGAATTATGAGGAACCCCATACTCGCAAGAATTACCTTCCAAAGGGGAAGCAATCAATTTGGAGGTGAAGCGAATGTCGATCTTCTTAACATTCCATCTATAAAGTCAAAACCCTAAAATTTAGTTCCTCAATTGATCGTGTTTTACCAGTGCATGCACATGCAACACTTTAATCACACTCACGTGTCATGGTGATGATTATCTTGTATGTATCCCAAAAAGCAAATAATTCACTACTCATTTATAAGAATTTTTTTAACTTGCAGCATGTTTGTTTATGATGAATGTTGATCAACTGTTTAAGAAAAGTACCCATGAGAATTTTGATATTGTTGTGTCTCAGATTAATATTTGGTTACTAAATAACTTTTTTCTAATTGTATTTCAAATTTATATCAAAGGTACTGAAATATATCTTTATCGCTTTGACAATATTTCGACGTATATGTTTCTATAATTTGGAAAACAATTTCGTTAGTGTTGTCTCATGAACTTTTAAAACATAAAATCCAGTTTTACAGGTCAGTTAATGGTTCAAAGGGCTTAACATAGATACATATCAAATTTTGCTATTCAAAGAGATTTGGAATATGCAAAGCTAACGTTATAAGATCTGTTTTGTTATAATCTAAAAAACTATGACACGACACAATTCCATTATGCAAAGTGAATATAAGATATGTTGTTGTATCCTTTGAGTATCATTTTGCTCTCTCTCTCTCTCTCTCTCTCTCTCTCTCTCTCTCTCTCTCTCTCTCTCTTTTGTAGCCTGTTATGTTTTTTATAAAATTTTCAAGAGTTGTTCCTTTTGTATTTTGCTTGCTCTAAATGTGATTTTCATTAACGCAAAATTTTGGTCAAAAAATTAGTGGACCAAAGGCCTTATTGGCATACGTGATACGTACATATCAAATCTTATTATTCAAAAATATTTTTGCAGCAAATAAAACTGTTTATTTTATACAGAAATTTACGTTTTATGGTTTGTTTTATTAATTCAACCAATCTATGACATAAGTAGTCCATTATGTAAAAAAGAGGCACCATAAAAAAATTATATATTATCGGAAAGTTCTCAAATCCGGCCCAAATCGAAACTAAAATGGGCCTTATGATTATTTTAAGTAAAATATGTTTTTCTCTCTTGTCCAGTCATAGATCCTCTGATATAACTGACGTAACGTAAGAACGCAAAAACGTGTACTTGTCGACTCCAGTTCTTACTTAAATGTTTATCTTTTTTCTTTTGAACAACGCAAAAGCAAAATATCTAAGCTACAAATGAGCCACATAAAGAATCTTCCACAGTTTGATTTAGCTTGTCTTTAATTCTTAAACACGTCATTAGGCTAGAGACAATAAAATCATTTTTCATGTTTCTCGCCTAACTGATTTATGTTTGGTCTCCAACCCCGCAACTTCATTCCGTGTTTGATTAATCAGTTACAATATATCCAATAGTTACATTTTGCTATTTTGGTTATAGATTTTGCCTAATCAAACTAAAAATTTCATAAGATTAATCGATAACTTTGTATAAAATAACTTTGCATTTGATTAACTTATGTACCCGTGAAAAAATCTAATTTTTTTTTCTTTGCCAAAATTATAACTCATATTAATAACAGGAAAATATCAACAGAAATGCTAAAATAAATCCAAGCCACATATTGCAACTATTCTTAACGTAATTATAGCCATATTCATCGGTTAATTGGTTAACTTTGACTAGCGTTTAAAAAAATTCATGATTTTACTAAAAATAACACAAGTTCCATACATATAAATCCCCCATCAACACCATTCATTTTCCTCAGACCTGCAAGAACTTCAAAAATAAACACACACAAAAAAAAAACTCAATAAAAAGAAGAAAAAGCCTTTCAGGTCTCAACAATGGAGATGAAGAAGATCGCTTGTGGTGTGCTTTTCGCTGCTGCCTCCATGACCGCCGTCATGGCTGTTGAGGAAGCCGGAGCTCCTGCACCAGGACCCGCTTCCGCCGCCTCGGTTGCCCTCCCGGCCCTTGGCTCTTTGGTTGGGGCTTCCCTTGTGTCCCTCTTCACCTACTACATGCACTAAGCTATATCTTCATTATGTAATAATAATTCTATTTGTGTGATCGTATTCATTTCCCTATTTATTTCCATTTCACTTGTTAACTAATAAAACTGAGAAAGTAATTCAAGAATAAACTTTCTCTTCTTGTTTTTTTTTTGTTCTTTTCAATTTTTGATATGTGGATGGTATTACGGGTTTTGAATCTAGTTTCCCTCCTGATAGGATTAAATTTGGGGGGATTTGCTAAAAACAACCTAAAATTTCAATTTAAACCTATAAGTGTACCTCAATTTCAATCAAATGCAAAACCAACCTACAAGGGTGATAAAAGTACTATTTAACCCTTATGACCAAACAAAAAACAGAAGTGTATTTTGCGTTTTTATCGTTTGTTAGTCTACATGTAACAGAAAGAAGTCTACGTATATGTAGACCTCGTACGAAGTCTATTCATTCGGTAGACTTGTTATGTAGTCTATACCATAATTTTATCTAATAATTTAATTTTAAAAATGTATAAAAATAATTGTTGTAATATTTTTAACTAATCATTAATATAATGAATAATATGAAGTAAAAAAATTAAAATTTTATATAATTAAACATTTTTAATGAACATTTAGGGTTTGAGATTTTTGGTTAAGGGGTTCGTAGACATATTATAAAGTCTACATATATGTAGACCTTTTTTTCCAGTCTACACACAATTTAACCTAACCGGATTTAACCAATATAATTTGATGATCAAATAAAATATTTACGGTTTGAGATTTGTGGTTAAGGGGTTCGTAGACATATTATAAAGTCTACATATATGTAGACCTTTTTTTGAGTCTACACACAATTTAACCTAACCGGATTTAACCAATATAATTTGATGATCAAATAAAACATTTACGGTTTGAGATTTGTGGTTAAGGGGTTTGTAGACATATTATAAAGTCTACATATATGTAGACTTTTTTTCAGTCTACACACAATTTAACCTAACCGAATTTAACCAATATAATTTGATGATCAAATAAAACATTTACGGTTTGAGATTTGTGGTTAAGGGGTTCGTAGACATATTATAAAGTCTACATATATGTAGATTTTATTTTCAGTCTACACAAAATTTAACCTAGTATATAAATACAATTTCTCAAGCTTTTCAGGTAAAAAAAAAACTAATCTTCGCCGTATCTCTCTCTAGGCGATTTCCGGCGAGATTTCCGGCGAACTCGATCCACACAGTTTCCCATCCGCTTCGTCTCTGTCTCCTCCATCGCTCTGGTAAGTTAAATGTCTCTTTTTACCTCTCTGTTGATAAAAAGTGACCACCTTTACCTTTTTCTCTTTTCAGATCTGAGCCGGCGACTTCTAAGGAACAGTGCTTCTCGTCCAAATCTCTGCTTCCGGTCAGTATCATGGCTTCTCGTGTAGGCTTTATTTTAAATTGTAGACTTCTCGTGTAGAATGCACTTATATAATTCTTTGTTTGTGTCTTCTTGGTGCATGTTACAAAATGGATAAGCCTGATTTCCTATCGAGGTTGTATACTCTAGGGAGGAGCTCAAGAACTGTGAGTAACAGACAGTTGTATCAGGCTTTTGTACCAGACATATGGTTGTAACAAACTTATGTAATTTGCTTGCAGCAGACTTAAGTATTTGTCTTCTTTTACAGAAGACTTTTATAGAAGTCTGGTACTCGATTATATATCAAAATATCATCATTTGTATCAGTATAGTACTCTTATTTCAGAGATTTTAATTCATATTCGACCAAAAGTACAATTCCAATACAATCCAGAGATTTACATATTAATCTTCCTTTATAAGAGACTTAAAAAGAAGTCTACTTTTTGTTCAAGAAGACTAACATGTTGGTCTGCACGACAGAAAGTAACATTAGAACTCAAAGTAATAGAAAAATTAAGACCTATGATTTCAACAAAAGTTCATCAAATAAGACAACATCTAAAGCGACAATACAGCTGATAAGTTAAATACATAAGACATAAGACAACATCCAAAGCAATAAGACACCATCCAAAGCAATAATACAATTGATCAATTCAACACATAAGAGATAATATATAAGACAACATCCAAAGCAGTAAGACAACACTGATTTAACCTGGACAGTTTGGATGTGACCCGATTGTTTGCACTGTGACAATTAACGTAGACTTACTAATATGTCTACAATTGTTTCCTAGCAATATAGCAAAATCAAAAGTATTATACTTTCATAATTACAACATTTTTTCTATCCAAAATCACTCAAACCCATTAGGATTAACTATTACACACTTTCAAACGAAAAAATTGTGAAAAAATTTAATGCATAGTACACAAATTAACTTTTAATGTAAATTTCAAAATAGACTCCATGTTCAGTCTACAACGTGGTAGACTTTCTTTTCAGTTTACATCCGTAGACGGTCAGATAGGTCTACTCTTTGGGTTAGTTTTTGCAATTGACCATTTTACGGGTTACTTTTTATAGTTGAAAAAAAGTTGTGATTTTATATAAGCAGACTTCGTTTTCAGTCTACAACTTCAAAAATGTTAGTTTTCGCTATTGACCAGAATTTTCCAGGATTTGACTTTCAGAGGTAGACTAAATATACAGTCTACATGTTTTAGTTTTTTTTGAATGAGGTTAGTTTTGCAATTACTATGTTTGACTTTTTAGGGGATATATTGAAATGAACGTCTACAGATTTGCAGACTTCGCAAGAAGTCTACTCTCAAATCCGACGAGTCAGTTTTGCATTTGACCAAAATAAAAAAATAGACTTCACGGGTAGTCTACATTTTTTTTCTGGAAGAGAAGACTGCATTTGAAGTCTACATATTAAAAAAATAATAATTAATTTTAAAAAGTTTTAGTCAAACACAAAACTAACCTTTTCAACGCAGTCAAAATTTTGGTCAAATGCAAAACTGACCTTAAGTAAACTTCTTTGGCAGTCTACGCTTCGTAGACTTATGTTGAAGTCTGCTTATGAAAAGTCAAAAGTTCATTCAAATGCAAAACTAACCTCTTTTGCGTAGTCGTCTTTGTAGGTCTACGTACTTTTTTGTTTTTGTTGTCAAAGGTTAAGATGTAGACTGTCGGGGAAGGCTACGTTACAAAAAAAAATCCGTTTAGTCAATTGCAAAACTGACCTGTGCGTTGACAAATAGACTGCATTGTATGTCTACATAAGGGCGTAGACATATAAAACAGTCTACTATCGCGACACAGATCTGAGAAACGACTTAAACCATGAAAATAGTTATCTTTTTGCAGTGTGAAGCTCGTTTCCAGCCTTTTCAACCGTCCAAACTCCAATAATGACCAAAAGGAAACATTTTTGATGATTCACAAGTGAAAAACACGAAATATGAAGTTTATGATTATGAAAATGAAGGTTAAGAGAGATTTTTAGATGGAAATGTAGAGAAAATGAGAGGAAATGAAGATTTGCTTGTTTAGAATGAGAAAAAGTGGTTGAAAATTCAATTCTAAAGCTTTAAGAGATCAAAAATGGTGGTTCATGGTGGTTGAAAATATTGATGATAATGACATAGTTGTAATTAAGAAGAAATGTTTAGGGTGTATTTGGTTTTTTATATTTTTCGAAATTAATAATAAATAAATAATAATGGTAAATTTGTAAATAATTCAAAAACTTATGGGTATTATGGAAAATTCAATGATGAATAGTAACTAAAAAAAAAGAGGTTGGTTTTGGGTTTGACTTGAATTTTTAGGTTGTTTTTGAAAAAATCCCTTAAATTTGGGCACATGCTAAAGGCTATATGGAAATTAAATTAACTCCAATAAATATCTCATATTAACTTTTTAAAAAAATACTCCCTCCATTCCTAAAAGATCCATATTCTAGCAAAAAATATTGTTTCAAAATATTGTATTTTTTACATTTTCAATGCAGTAAATAATGATAAATTGTCAACTTTTATGAAGTTATTAAAATTCTATTGGCTAAAAGTTATGAGAATAACAAGTTACAGAAAATTATTCATTGGTAATTCAAATTTCATATGTTTTATTAATATGCGTAAAAATTCTAAAACATACATTTTTTATGAAACAGAGGGAATATAATTTTCTTTTAGCATTTGATATTACCAAGAACAAAGATGTAGTGCAGTGCGTATGTAGGAGGTAAATAGAAAAATACTTAAATTTCCGGAAACTTTGTGATTGATAAATCAATTTTGAAACATCAACTAATGGCTAATTGCTAACATTTTACACCTTAGAAGCTCTTTCATCTACTATACTTCTATACCACGGGCGACACTTCCTTCACATCCTACACTTTAAAGCCCATGTTTAGTTCTATATCGTTGGCCAACTATATAGGGCAAAGATTGTTTACCAAGCTATTAAAAAAAACAAAAGAAAACACAAAACTTTATCTTCTGGGAATGTAATTATCTTGTAGGATTTATATTCGGTTCACAACGGTTTTAGAACCATAAGTAAAACCAATTCAATCATGTAATGGTAGTCTAGTGACAGATAAATTTTGGTTTTCTAACTAACTGGGTTCAAAAACATCCCACTATATATATATTCTATACAGTGTTCTAAAAATCGGTCTAGGCGGCGCCTAGTCCCTCACTTAATCGGTAAATTGAGCATGAGCGTAACGATTTTTTCAAATCGATTTTTTAGAAAATCGGTGTAGGCGTTTAAAAGATCAGCCTAAGCACCCGATTAAACAATAAACTTCTATAAAAAGTTTAGCCACGACTTAGCGATTTTTAGAACATTGAGTAAAACATTTATAAGTATGCACACATATATGATAATTATGCTTCATTGAGTAAGTTTTCCTACAAAGAGAAGAAGCAATTAAGAATTGGTTTAGATATGTCGGCCTTCTAATACAAACAAGGTCTAGTTAAAAGAGATTTTGCGACAAATATCAAGACTCAAAGAGTATATTTAGTTGACTTTGATGAGGAAAGGAAGGTCCTACAGAACCGCAGCCGACAAAGTTGACTTAGCTTGTTCTTGTCCCTCTCTCTCTCGTTCTTTCTTGCGTTCATTCTTTTGCAAGACGATATTCAATTTCATACATCTGTGTTTAGAGATGTTGTGTTTGTTCAAAAAGAAGAAGAATAAGAAAGACGAAGAGATTCATTTCCAGAAGAATGGGAGCTTGTTGTTGGAGGAACTCATTGCATCTTCAGGAGGTATATACAACCCCATCCGTACATTTTCTTCCCACCAAATCCTTCAAGCCACAAACAACTTCGACTGGAACTATATAATCTCCGAAGACAGATTCGTATGTTACAGAGGCACGGTCCAAAACAGACCCGTGCTGATCAAGAAATACCAAGACTGTTCCCTTTTCGACGCTGACAACTTCTACCGTGACATCACTGTCTCATCTTTGATGAGTAGCCATAAGAACGTTCTCAAGATCTTGGGATGCTGCCTAGAGTTTCAACATCCCGTTCTCGTGTGTGAATACCCGGAGAATGGAGCTCTAAACTGTATAAAACGTGCAAGAGAAGGAGCTACAAGACCGTTTCCTTGGAACGCAAGGTTGAAGATTGCAAAAGAGATTGCAGAAGCTGTGACTTATCTTCATACCGAGTTCCCAAGAACTATAATACATAGAGATTTAAAGCTTGCAAACATCTTCTTGGACGAGAATTTGACTGCTAAGCTCTCTTCTTTCAGCCTCAGTGTATTGATTCCAGAAGGAGAATCGAGTGTAAACGACATGGTTTGCAGGACATCAAGCTATATTGAACCGGAGTATCTCAACACAGGTTTGGTTACTGAGAATGTAGACATATATAGCTTTGGGATCATAATGCTTATCCTTTTGACAGGGAAGTCTGAATATACTTCGGAAGTTGCTGTTTATCTTCCTGTATTGCCTGTCTATGTTGACAAGTTGCTGGATAAAGGTCTGTTGACTAAACTGATAGACCCTTTGCTGTTGGAAAGCGGCGGGATTCCTAAGGATGTAAGAATGCAAATGGAAGCATTCATTGAGCTTGCTTTTAGATGTGTAAGATTTAGACCAGGAGAAAATGAGCTTCACATGATAGACGTTGCTAAAGAACTCAAGAAGATAGAGAAACGTATATGACATCCTTTAGATGCATATATGATTTTCTTGGGGGTAAAATGTTAAGAACACATATGATTATTTTCAAGATCCTCTGTTTATTTTGGTCGTGTGCTACTTTTGTTTTGGAACCTAGTTTAAGTATATGACTAGCAGGAAATGCAGCAGAAACAGAACATTGCAGCTAGTTTATGTACCCTAAAAAACACTTTCTAAATTGAAAGAAAAGTCTTATTCATATACTACAAGAAACCCAGCAATACACAATACACAACACTAGTAGGTATGAGCATAATTTCTTACCATCCTCAGAACTTGAAGCTTTTAACAATCTAGTGATCTTTCTATAAGCTTAATCTGTTTTGCAACCAAGATCATCTTTGGCCTGTCTTCATTTCTCTCCTCGCAGCATCTGAGTGCCAGGTCGAGAAACATTTTCATCTGACCAGGCCTCATGTACACATGAAATATCAAGAAGACCCAACATAAAGATTCCAAAGATGTACACATCTGTGTATTCTGTCAGTAATCCCGTCAAGAGATAAAAAGGATCTGCGTATCCTACAGTACCAGTCCCCAGCACTTCCATGCACGTCTTACCCTCAGAGAGTGTCACGGCACGCGAGAGCTTAGCAGTCCCATTCTTATCCAAGAAAACATTATTTGGCAATATATCTCTGTGTATAATGATTCAAGGAAAGCAGTGTGAAGGTAAGTTATAGCGATTTTCAATCGTACATCCCAAGGCAGCAACGATGAGTTCCTTAAGAATCATGCTTCCATGTTTTAGGAAGCACTTTCTCGCCTTGCTCTTCTCCTCTTTCTCTTTCTCCTTCCCATTCTCCTTCTTACTTCTCCAGCATTCCATTGCCGAATGATGATGATCTCTCAGATTGCAATCTCTGCAGATAATGTAGAGACGCACATAATGCAAAGTTAAAATAATAATGTTTCGAGCGACCATTTAATTGGAGGGAATATGAGTAAAAGATTTATTTATAGTACTTTGGCATGTTCAACTGTAGCTCTTTCGCTGGCTAAAGAGTTGACATGCAACTTAGGAGAGCCGTTGACTAGCATAGTCCAAGTGGCGAACGTGCTCAGGATGATTGAGAAATCTGAATATGAAGATCAAAGATGAGCCATATTTCAAGTCAGACATGCTCATTTTGGCTTGTCTTAAACAGCACAACTCATGAGTTTTCTTAAGAGATAAGCACAATCATACATAAATTTACCCCATTACTGAAGCTTCACAAACCAAGAAGACAAACTTCTCTGGTGAGTCACT
The DNA here is from genome assembly GCA_905132885.1 of Moricandia moricandioides. Classification (NCBI taxonomy): domain Eukaryota; kingdom Viridiplantae; phylum Streptophyta; class Magnoliopsida; order Brassicales; family Brassicaceae; genus Moricandia; species Moricandia moricandioides. The sequence continues at coordinate 43,107 of CAJHQQ010002198.1, forward strand.
TAAAACAAATGTAACAGAACATGTGTAAAGGTTGGAACAGAGTATCTCTTAAAAATGATGTCAAAACCCGCTTGAGCTCTCTCCTCGCAGCATGCCAGTGCAAGTAAACACACGAGCTTCCCCCTGCAATCTTTGATAACTTATTAATATATCTCGTCATCATAGCATCAATGACTTCATTGAGCTTCTTATTCTCATATAAGCCTTTCACATATTCAAGAATAAGCCTGCCACTTGATAGGCTTCAGATCCTGTGACCTTAACTTATCGACCAGTGAGAAGAACCATCAATAAGTCTCCAAAACTGTACACATCAGTATATTCTGTCCCAAGCAATGATGCAACTCGCAAAGTGAGCATATAAAAGTTCATCAAAGGCCATAAACACTTAGGACACAGAAGGTAGAAACAGAGTACTCAAGCGTTATAACTTATAACTAAGAGTTATGTAATTAATCTCTTGTTCATTTTTAGGTTTCTGTATCTCTAAAATGATGTCTGAATTCGTTTGACTTCTTTAGCTACTTCGATCATGTTTGACCTGCATTCATCTTTATTCTCACAGCATCTCAGAGAAAGTGCAACACATGCTTCCACTTGTCATGTCTTTCTCCATCGTTGTATCAATCACTTCATCAAGCTTGTATTTCTCATACAAATCTTTCACGTAGCCAATAACTCCTTATCGCTTGCCATTAGAAGAATCGGTGAAGAACACTGGTCTGAGAAGAACCATCAAAAAGACTCCGAAGCTGTACACATCAGTATAATCTGTTACAGAACCTGTGACACGGTACGATGGATCAATGTAACCGGATGTTCCGACCGCTGGAACAGTTGCTCTTTCTGTTTTTCCATTAGGTAGTGTAATGGAGAGTGAGAAGCCGGACAACTTAGCATTCCAGTTCTTGTCCAAAAAAACATGTGTTGGCTTAACGTCTCTATGCATTGTGATCTTAGGGAACGCCGTGTGAATATAAGCCACAGCGTTTGCAATCTCCATGCCAATCTTTAACCGAACACTTAATGGAAAAAAAAACATATCCTCCCAGTTAACCATAACACCTCCTCGCTGATTCAGAACTCCATGTTCTGCGTCTTCAAACACAAGAACAGGGTAACAAGACTCCAAACAGCATCCTAGTAGTTTGAGAAAGTTGCTGTCGGTGCTCATCCGAGTAGACAAGACATAACTTTCCCATTTTGTGTTTTGTACCTTTGTCCACAAGGTACCTCGTGATCAACACCAATTTTTTTCTGAAAACAAGAGTTAGATGCTGTGAGGAGAGGATGCTTTTTATTCTCGTGATAAAAAGCATCCTCGTTTTTTTCTCCAAGAAAGATCATCTCCCGTTTAGTTTTAATTTATTGTACTCATGTTGTTGATCATAAGATGAATAGCTTGATAAACAAGACAAAGAAAAAAAAAACTCAGAAGCAAATCAACGGCTAAGATCGTTTCAAGAGAATGGAAATGTCCCCTTAGAAAATCGCATCGAGCTTTGCAATGACAAATCAAATTTTTCTCTGCTAACCAAATCATCTAATCATAATCCACCAACAAACTTCAGCAATCACATGTTTCTCTTGCAGTGTTTATGTACAAAACAGAGTTGTGCTCTGTCCTAATCACTGAACGTGTACATTAGTTTGGGACTAGTTTCGTTGGGATTGGGAACGTGAATTAAGATGGCAAAAGAAATAGCTATAGTGGTTTCTTAGCTCCTTATGACATTTTAAGAATTGAACTGTGTTTGGTGGGTTGAGCCAGGCCCGTACAGTAGTGCAACGCATGGACGACTCATGAAAGCCCAGATAGCAAGCTATCTTAACAGGTTTTCTCCCTCAAAAAATAGAGTTAATATCGAGTGGACCGATGGCCCACATATCAGATATTAAACTGATAAGAACAGATACTACACTTGATCTTAGCCAAAAGGCCGAGAAAGGTATGAATTGAAAGTGGGGTTCGGCTTTCTTTTTATAGTGTGAAGTATATGACTAATGACTCTCTGTCTTACGATGTGGGACTCTTAGAAATATCCTTTTTCTATTTTATGACCAGCCTCTCTAGTCTCTAGAGATTAGTCACAGAAGCTTCACAAACCTAGAAGAACGATGGAAACTTCACAAAATATCTTCAAACGCAGAAACGGATGAACTTGGTTGTTCAGGAAACTCACAATAATTCCATTGAGTTCATACAAAACAGTCTGAAATTCAAATTTTGAGTTCATTCTTTCTCCTCCAATGAATGGTTCTCCATCTTTTTTTTTTTGCTACTTATTGGTGTCTCTGTGTGATACTGTCGCTAAAAAAAAAGAAGAGATTATTGCCTCTTCAGAAGTAACAAGAGCTTCACTAAAAATATCAACATGTTTTGCTTCCAATCACTCACATACCTATGAATCACTAGGGAGCATAAGTACATCACTAAGTTCGTTTAACAAACTGAAGTATGCCTCATCATCTTCTACAGAGTAGTCTCTAGTGTTCATGTAAAACATTTCAGCGAGGCATCTATACCAGTAGTCAAGAGATTATAACATTCAAGAAACATTCTGATGTGAAGTGAATGATATGAGTCATGTTTCTTGATGTTGTACCGCGTTTCTAAGCTGTGCCCCGGATCCAAAGCTTAAGTCTCCAGCAAGGATAGGCAGGAATTTGGAATCTATGATAGCATCAGAGACAGGAGCCGTGGGCATCTGGTGTTCTGATTCACGCAGTATAGCGTTGAACATGGCTACGTCAACTGTAGCTATACACTTCTCCATTAACTGTTAAAAGACAGATGACAAACAAGATTACAATAGCCGGAACATACCTTTTTCTAGTGTTTTGGCCTTTGGCAGTTCAAGATCAATGCAAATGCACACTGTGTAAAAATACAATCTATAAATGCATAAAAATCCCAATTTTTCTTTATACATACACATTATAAGCACATAGCTTGGTTTGCAAAAACTATTACTATTCTGCAACCATATTTATACAGAGTAAGTGACACAAAAGGTTAGCAATACACATGAGCATAAACTTGCGAGTTAAGCGCAAACTGAGCACAAAAGGTAGATATACAGTACTACTGAGTAGTCCATGAGTATAGAGGATATCTAGGAAGGATCTTTCAGTGATGTCTCAATCCACGCTTGAATTCCTTTGCTACTTGGATCATCTTTGGTCTGTCTACATCAATCTCCTCGCAGCAACTCAAAGCGATGTCTTTCATGATTACTTGCAATCTTTGACCACTTGTGATGTCTTTCATGATTACTGCACCTATTAATTAGTTCATCGAGCTTTCCCTTCTCATATAAGCCTTTCACATAGCCAGCAATATACTTGTAATATCCATCAGATCTAGCATAGTCATAAGCTGGTCTGCCAGTGAGAGAAACCAACAAACAGATTCCAAAGCTGTACACATGAGTGATGTCTTTCATGATCTCTGTACCAATATGTTCCCAGAACACTTTCAACTTCTGTTCCTAATTTTCCCTCAGGGAGTGTTATGGAGAGTGAGAAATCAGATAACTTTGCGGTCCAGTTCTTGTCCAAGAAAATATTGGTTGGCTTAATGTGTCTATGTATGATGATCTTAGGGAATGCCATGTGAAGATAAGTCACAGCATTTGCAATCTCCTTTACAATCCTTCAACCTTATACTCTATGGCAATATTGCTTCCTCCCCGTTAACCATAATACGTCCTTTCTCATTAAGAACTCCATGTTTTGAATTTTCAAACACAAAGACCGGAAAAATAGACTCCAAACAGCTTCCAAATAGTCTGAGAAAGCTGCTGTGGTTGCTCATCCGAGCAGACAAGACAATGTCATTGTAAGCCTCTCCAACTCCGCCTCCTGTAACTATATGCTCGAAGAATCTCTTGATCAAATCAAACTTGTCTTCGAAGTTAACTTTATACAGTGTATCGTCCCATTCACACCAGACAAGAGAAACAGAATCAAAGTTATTACAATCAGCGACAAGTTTTTCTAAGAAGGTGCTTCCGTTCTCCATGAACCACTTTTCTTCCTGCATGTCTTTTTCCTTGCTTTCCGCAGATGATCCCAATCCTAGACCCTGCTTCAACTTCTTCACCATCGATTCCATTTGTCAAATAATAGTTTTTTTCCCGGAAAAGATGTTCACAATTTTTCTCCAAAGACAAAGAAAAACTTCAAAGGTGATCTTTAAGAGTCAACCTTAATCTTTTTGAGAGCAGACAACATAGTACCGTTTTTGCTTTTAAAAACTGAAGAAGGGACTCTTCTTGACAGAGACTCATCTCATCACTACAAAATGGGTTCACAGAACGTACGGATGGGCCATTCACTAAAATGATCATTATTAATATCAATAAAGAAATCTATGAAAATGCTAATTCTGGATCTGAGTTTATAACGGGCGATGGTTCCTCTAGGGAATAAACATTCAAGTTTAGTTTCTTCTTCAGGTGCAACTTTTCAGAACCGATATGCAGCAATCTCACAAAGAAGCTGCTTCATACTCAGTACACAAGTCAATGGGATGATACCCTAACTCTTTTGCAGTCCAACATTAGAGACAAGCCAACAACCTTCCTGATCCGCTATGTGTTTCAGTCACTGATACACACTTTATGGCAAGAAAGAAACACCCGGAGACATGGCGAATCTCCTAAAAACCAAACTGTTATTATCAACTTCGCGGCCAGAGTAGTTCGAAACCGGATAGATAACCTCCGAGGTGTTGGTCGTGGGAAATATGGTCAAGCTTTTGCAATTTGGTGTGAATCAAGATAAATGGCTCTACTTTTTTTAGCAGAAACAACAATGTTACATCTATTGTAAAATTGTTGTTTTTTATCTGAATATAATATAACATTCTTTCAAAAAAAAAAACTTTTAAAAAGAAATTTGTGCTTAGGGCATCTAAAAATGTTGGACTGTGATCCTATCTAAAAATTTGTGCTTAGGGCATCTCATGTAAACAGCAGAAATACCATCTCCATCTCCTGTGACTTTATTCTCAGGATACATCTTCATTCTTGTAAGACCTATCTTCGATCTTACCTGTGATCCAGGGGTGGTAAAGGTTACTCGTGAGATAGCGACTTGGGTCGAAGCCATTTGTGGCCCTAAGGATCTAATTAGAAGAGAAGTTTTTGCGTAGGATTTGTTTTACCATTGCATCTGGCAATGAGTTCTTTGAGAAGTGTGCTACAGTTGTCCAACAACCCCTGTTTCCTCCACTCTTTGCCTCAGTAAACAAATGATTTTGCAGTCTTAAAAATGTTAATGACAGTCAAAGTTGCCTCCTCATGAAGATATTGTTGAATCTGAGGCCATTAGAGTTTCAGAAAGTCAACGTATTTCAGTCAGCAAGTTTGAAACTCACTCTTTTCACCTGGAGTCAGTACCTCAACATCAAAGCTTGTCTGAAAATGAAAACCATCTCACATGTTCTGCTTGTTTTTAATAGATTTATGTACCCTCACCTCTTTCTTAATCAGAATAAAAGTTTTACTCGAAAATTAAATCTTACAAAATATTAAGGGTCAGAAATGGGACCACAACCCAACTAGGTGTGATCATCCTCGAATGATGCTTGTTCTATAACTTAATCTCTTTTGCAACCAAGATCATCTTCAGCCTATCTTCATTCCTCTCCTCACAGCATCTAAGTGCCAGGTCTAGAAACATTTTCATCTGACCAGGCCTCATGTCGTTCGAATCACCCCCAAACTCAACAGGTTCTCCTCTCTCCTGCAGATCCTTCACATGTGTAAGAACACTAGTACCAAAATCCGAATGCCCATCTGGTAGAAGTGGTGGTCGTCCCAGCAGAAGAACCAACATAAGGATTCCAAAACTGAACACATCTGAATATTCTGTCAGTATGCCGGTCTGGACATAAATAGGATCTGCGTATCCATAAGTTCCTAACACCATCTCTTCAATCCACGACTTACCCTCAGGGAGTGTTACGGCAAGGGACAAATCATATTAATGTCGTTTTCCTTTTACGGTCTGGACATAAATACGATCTGTATGTCTCATATTCTTCTACAGAGTCTCTAGTGTTCATGTCAAACATTTCAGCGAGGCATCTAGACCAATTGCCAATCTACAAGTGAGAGATTATAACATTGAAGAAACATTCTCATGTGAAGTGAATGATATGAGTCATGTTTCTTGATGTTGTACCGCGTTTTTAAGCTGTGCCCCGGATCCAAAGCTTAAGTCTCCAGCAAGGATAGGCAGAACGTTGGGGTCTATGATAGGATCAGAGACATGATCACTGGGAATCTGGTGTTCTGATTCGCGTAATATAGCGTTGAACATGGTTACATCAACTCTAGCTATACACTTCTTCATTAATTACCTGTTAAAAGACGGATGACAAAAATAAGATTCCAGTAGATAGTTTATGTTACTGCCTTGGAGTTTAAAAATGTAGAATCTGAGTACCATTTTAGCCAAGATAGGTAAGCAACCACACTCATGTCCTTCTCCTCGCATAGGACAAAGACGTAATAGTGCAACTTTAAAAGCATTTTGCCATAGGCTAATTGAAAAGCTTCCTTTCTCTTGATCTCCCATTAGTTTCTCATTTGTTTTACCGCCATTTCCGGAGGATTGCGTATGAGGAGTGAAGACCTGAAAGACAAGAGAGGACAAGAACATAGTTGAGATACCTGAAATGAAAAGATCTGCCTTAAAATGACAATGAATGATACTTCACCTGCCACCAAACAGATTCAACTATTCTAGAGAACAACCAGAACTCAACTTTCTCTAATGTTGCAGTGAAGGTTTCACTCCCATTTGGTTCAGAGATTTGCGTGAAGTATCTTGGAACAAGAGACTTACCAAATGCATGTGAAGTGATCTCTCTCAGAGTAATTAAGTTTGATAACCAGAACGTCAATCTGAAACATAAGAAACCAAGAAAGAGCTAAGAAACTCAAGATACTGTAAGTTACTACACTCATGGTGTTGAGTTGTGTTTTGTGTTACCTTGAAACATCATTTCCGCCAGATTTTGCAGCTAAAATGAGACCAGAGACTGTGTTTCTAGCGACAGTTTCTTGATTTCCTTGACTCGAATGTTTACAAGCATGGATATAGAGTCTTGAAATTCTTCTAGCAGGCATGTGAAGCTTGTGAGCTGGGCTAGAGTGTTCTGGTACAACCGAATAGAGCGAAATCTCCAGAGCTGCAACTTCTCTTAGCTCTCCTTCAAGTTTCTCAATTCTTGTCTCCAAATTCTCAACCTTTTGTTTCAATGCTTCTTCGTATTCACTTGCCTCTTTCTCACTACTAATGCCATTATTTGAAGCATCTTGCCAATCTTGAACTTCTTCTACCAAATGATCCGTTCTCACTACACAAGTTTCTGAAAAGGGTTCAGAGTCTTTACTGTCTTCCTTCTTGTCATCATCATCAGCATCTTTCACACTCTCTTGCTTCTCAGCAACTTCACTAAACTCAGACTCTTGATGACACTCTGAAGACCCATTCACTGCATCAACAATTGCTTGTGTAGTTGAAACACTTACTGCTTCAGAGATTCTTCCTTAGACAAAGGCTTGAGTCTTTCTTCCTCTGAAGATCTTTTAGCACCGTTCGTCTTATGTGCCTTTTGATCTCTTCTCCCATTCTTGGTAGACTGATTCAACAGAACACTATTGGTATTTCGTCCCTTCATCATATCACAAAACTTACATCAACTCTTCTCGGTTGTAGCAAATGCAGCAGTTACTTAACAACTTCCTAGTAAAAAGTCTGAAAAGGAACAGAGGAAAATGACAAAACACTCTTGCGTATATTCCCAAGGCAAATTACAATATACTTCATCCGTTTCAAAATAATACATGTTTTAGGTTTTTTCACACTTTTTAATAAAACACATTACAATTTAACTAATAATGCATAGTTTTATGTAATCTTATATTTCATATATTTCTAAACCAATATAAGACTTAAAGAACTGCAATTAGTATTTTTGAAAATCACAATTTTTTCATTATTAGTTGACAAAAAATGCATTAAAAATATAAAAAAATATATCATTTTGAAACAATTTTTTTTCTAAAATATGTATTTTTTTGTAATAGAGGAAGTAAAAAGGAAAACGACATTATTAGCACATGAAAAATATTTATACTCCCTTGGTTGCAAAATAATACATGTTAGATTTTTCACACTTTTTAATAAAACACATTAAATCTTAATTAATAATGTATAGTTTTTTTGTAATTTTATATTTCCTATATTTTTAAATCAATAATAAATGCAATTAATATTTTTAAAAATCACAATTTTCATTATTAGTAGATAAAAAATGCATTGAAATATAAAAAAAATTCATCATTTTGAAACAAAACTTTTTTTCTAGAATATGCATCTTTTTGTAATAGAGAGAGTATAATAGTACTAAAAAGGTAAGCAATCAAATAAATTCTCACAAGTTCCTAGTTGTTTATAGAAATGAGTGCATTCATTGTGCATTCGCTTGTTTCCAGTGAGTGATCCACAAGAATGATTTTGGTCATATAAATTTGATGTTTTTACAAAACAAGATTTGGAGAAGTTCATAAGGATAACAACTACTTGAATACAAGTTTCTAACAGATTCTCCTACCAGTTCACAACTTGGAAAAATCAAAGAAAAGTCTAGAGAAACCTCTTTTATTGCAACATATTCTTCAACCAGTTCACAACTTGAAGAAATCAAAGAAAAGTCTAGAGAAACTTCTATTGTTGCAACATATTCTCCAACCAATTCACAATTTAGAGAAGTTAAAGAAAAGGTTCATGATGATGTACCAACAAACTCTAGAACTTTTCATACAAGTTGGTACACATCATTAGCAGAGGTTTCTCTAGAATTTTCTTTGATTTCCCCAGGTTGTGAACTGTTGAAGAATTTGTTGCAACAACAGAAGTTTTTCTAAACTTTTCTTTGACTTCTCCAAGTTGTGAACTGGTCGGAGAATCTGTTGGAAACTTGTATTCGGGTAGTTGTTCTCCAAGATTATCCTTGATGAACTTCTCCAACTCTTGTTTTGTAAAAACATCATCATCTGTGGGGATCTTCTCCAACTCTTGTTCTATAAGAACATCATCATCCGTGTGTAATTCACATGTAGTTTGACCATCTAGGTCTAGTTCTTCTGAGTTATATAACCATACCATCTTGTACTTGCTTGTCACAATGTCTTTACCAAACCCTAGATAAAATCCTATGGACTTCCCTAGGAAAGAACCAAAAAAAAAGATAATTAATCAAAGCAAGAATATAGAGTAAAAGTAAGACAAAACAGAAGAAAATTTAAGTAAAAAAAATATATAGAAGTTAAGACTTTACTGTTTTGATTTTCTCTAATGCAGTTGATTTGTTGAAACTTAGCTCGAGGAAGAAATCGACACCATCTAGTCGCTGGATTGAAGACATAGATCACTTTTCTAAAGTCGTAGATGCAAACAAGGCCATCACAGCTTCCGGTAATTGCAAGACTTCTTCGACTAGGTTTGCGTATATAATTGACCTTTGTGAATGAAGAATGTGATTCCAAAGTCCTTAGCATGGTTTTGAAAACCGGATCGGACCGGGCGGTCGAACCGGTCTGACCGTGACTCGCTAAAGAAGTCGAGTCCGGTTTGATTTAAAACTCGGATTTAAGAAACCCGATAAAACCGACAAAAAACCGATAAAACCAATGATTCGGGTCAACTTTAAAATCCGGTTCTAAAAAATTAACATATAAATAATGTATTTTCAACTGTTATTAAAACTTAATATTTCATATATTATTCTTATTTTGAAATATTCATAAAATCTGAGACTTTAGTTGTATAAATAAATACGGTAATTTAAACAATGAATCGTTTGATTTTTATCAATTTCAGTTTTACATTACATTCACTTATTTGTTGTATATATAATTAGAGTTATGATTATTGTTCATTTTTTTAGTTAATAAAGAGAATAGAAAATATATTATATGCAGAATTATTTTTTAGACCTATATAATGTAAATATATGATTATATATATTATTTTTTTTAGAAAATGGAAAATCCGATTCGACCGGTTGAACCGATCCAACCAGTCAACCAGTAGATACACCGAGTTGGTGTCCGGTCCGGTAACAAAACATTGGTCCTTAGACAAGGATAAGGATTTGATTTATGGTGAAGGGCACCGCCTAGAAGGATATCTGGATCACGTGACTGCGTTCTGACTTGATGTCTTGATGCAAAGGATCTTGATTTGATCATCGAGTTCCATCGCTTACAAACAGATGTCAATCTTACAAGCGATTTTATTTCAAGTCTTTGTAAGATCTTTTCTTTGATTTATTAGACTTTTTAGGGTTTGTCTTCTGGATAACACACTTATGGTCAACCTTTAAATTCAACTCACTTCTAATAACCAATTAAATTGTCACTTGTATTAATGAATACTCCCTCTATTTTATATTAATTATCATTATAGAAAATTTTTTGTTATAAAATAATTGTCGTTTTTGAATTTTTATGCAAAATTTATTAATTTTTATTGTAACTAAGATACTTAGGTATATAGATAATTGTGTTTTCATATAAAAAATATATAAATTAATTATTATTTTTAATCTGTGTGCAAAAAGCTAAAGTGACTTAATATGAAATAAATGAAGTAAAAATATTAAATACTTAAAAAAACAAAATAGCTAAAAAATACTCGTTAGTTTTAACAATGCCAACTAAACCTTAAATAAAAACCTTAGACCTAAATTCAAACTGTATACCTTAAACTCAATCCTAGACCCTAAATCTAAACTCTAGACCTTATCTCAAACCCTAGACCTTATCCCAAACCCTATACTCTAAACCCAAACTCTAGACTTTAAATCATAAACCTAAGCCTTAGATCCTAAAACTAAATTCTAGACCATAAACCCAAACTCTAAACCTTAAATCTTAAACTCAAACCCTATAGTTTAAATCTAAACCTTAAATCCTAACCGTAAATTCTAAAGCAACACTATCAACATTAACCCAAACAGTATAAAATTTAGATTTAAGATTGACAGTTTGAATTTAGAGTCTAAAGTTTGGATTTAAGATATAGATCCAAGGTTTTGGTTTAAAGTATAGGATTTGGGTTTAGTGTGTAGAGTTTGGTTTTGGTCTAGGTTTTAAAGTTTGGATTTAGGATTTAGTCGGGCGATAGCATCGTTAAAATTGATATTATTTTTTTAATTATTTTTTATTTTTAAACAATATATTTAATATTTTATTTTCATTAGTTACGTGATATTTTGATTGGTTAATAGAAGTGTAACTTTTGCTCTATTTATAATTGAATCTCTTATTATTTATTACGTGGTATTGTTGTTTCCTATACCATATCGACTTTGCTAACAAAAATATATGATATTTTCTTTTATCAATTTTTCATTCTTCAAACTGCAATTTTACATATTTTGGGGGTCTCAGACTATAATTACGTGTGCATTAAAGAAAAGGTACTGTTTTACCTTTTTTGCTATATGCGTAAAATTACCAATAAGAATTTGATCGATTTTAATAGTTTTTAGTTTGATTATTTAAAGGTCTTTCATTGAATTTGAACATTTTCACCAAATTAAAATGGTAATATCATCTAGAAAAAATTTGGAAGATATATTTATATGAGATTTTATTTGAAAGTTACATCACTTGGTAATGTTTTTGAAAACTACATTTTTCTATAATTACGTGTGCATTAAAGAAAAGGTAATGTTTTACCTTTTTTGCTATATGCGTAAAATTACCAATAAGAATTTGATCGATTTTAATAGTTTTTAGTTTGATTATTTAAAGGTCTTTCATTGAATTTGAACATTTTCACCAAATTAAAATGGTAATATCATCTAGAAAAAATTTGGAAGATATATTTATATGAGATTTTATTTGAAAGTTACATCACTTGGTAATGTTTTTGAAAACTACATTTTTCTATATATATACTAAATTATCCAATCTGAATAATAAAATTATTTAAATATTTTCTATCATAATTTGATTGAAAATAATAAACTGATCAAAAATAATATATTCTAAAATGATGTTATTGATATACATATATATATATATATAATATCTTATCAAAATATATCTTATATTATAAAGATAAAAAGAACAGTTCATATCTTCTCCATTAATCATGGGCATATTATCCAAAACCCGAAAACCAAACGGGAACTGAACCAAAAAAATCGAGACCGAAACCGGCCAAAAATTACAAAAGCCTGAACAGTTCCTATATTTTTAAATTCAAAAAACAAAATTGAACCGGGAGCGAACCGAGAACCGAACGGGTACCCAAATATTTTGAATATATTAAAAATATTAATTCTTTTTACTTTTAATATATATATAATATAATTTATAAATAAAAATATCCAAAAGACCCGAACTACCCAAATATTTTTCGGTGTTTTCAAGGTTTAGATCGGATTTACCGGATTTTTGTTCGGGTTTTCGGGTTTTAAACCCAAACCAAACACAAATTATAAATAATTCGATTCCACTTCAGATTTATGAAAAAATAAAAACATGACCTGAACTTGACATTACCTGAACCAAACCAAGCTGAAAAGTATTCGGTTCCTAAACGCCTCAACCTGAATAACCCAAAAACTGAATAAACTGAACCGAAAACCCAAATGTCCAGCATTATTTTCCCTTATGTGAGAGTTCGTTGTTTATTGTTAATTTTTTTTTTCAAATCTGTCATATACACATTGAAAAAGTCTTTTGACAACCACATTTTTAAAATTAACTTTCTCCCTTTCTTCTGCATGTTCTTTTTTTCAAACCTCTACATGTTCATAATTTTGAACTTTATACTTCATAAGAATTAAAACAACTTAACAAACGGATTAAAAATAAGAATTAGCGTTTCATCAATTCCTACACATTAAACTAACCAAATAAGAAGGATCCTATAGAGGGTGAAAGAACAGTAAAAAAATCGTGTATAGTATGAAGAACAGAATTTTCCGTGCAAGTAATTGTGTAAGTTTTATGTTTAAATAGATTTCATAAAATTGAATTTTCTGAAAGATAAACCTTAATATATTTCAAAGCATTATCTGTTTTTATTATAAATTATTAACATGTACTTATCTTAAATATATGTTTATTAATATCTTTTCGTATATAAAGAGTAGTTTTCAAAAAAAAAAGTATTTTTCAAAGTTGGAATCACAAATAGGGTATTTTCAAATTATACATTATATAATCTATTAATTGAGCAGTAGCAGCATATTCTAAATTATGCATTGTGAAAATCTGGTAAAAGTAAGAAATAATCATATACCAGTTGTCCTCCGAATCAAATGACTGATACCTCCTTAACAGATATCTACTTCTTATATATTTATCATTTATATATGTAGAGACAAGCTTATACAATATTTACACATTCAAAGTCTACTGTCCCCCAGAACTTACAGCTCCATTTTGACATGGTTTGGGTGCAAATTAGCAGAACCCACCATCAAACTGTTGTGGCCATTGCCATGATCTTGATCCTCTTCTCTTCCCCAAACCGGCTGGTTCAAGCCATCGAAAGGCCACTGTTGTGGTGGTGGTGGTTGCATTTGCCGGTGTTGAAAGGATTGTTCTGTCTCCATCACTTGATGAGGCCAAGCTAGCTGCATTGCTGTGCTGTTGAAGCTCCCATCCATTAAAGAACCGTTCTGCAAAAAAAGAAGCCAAACCAGGAAAAGATATCAGCTCAGGGATCATTCATTCATTCATAGAGATCTTGATCTAGTCAAAGAAGTCAACTATTGTTGCTGTGATATTATTATCCTACAAGAAAAAGGCTTAATGAGAGGGACCCCTGGCTATTTATTGGTAATGTACAAGCTGTAATAAGAAATAGGTAACATTTATGAACTTTGAAACAACAAGATCTTTGGAAGAGACCCACAAACATTAATGAGGGATAAAATAAAAAAAATAAATCATCAAAGCTCAGCAATATACACATCCGACATAAGTCACAGAAGATACAGAAAGGTTTACAGAACAAAGGTGGCCCAAGTTTTGACACACTAAGCTGTTTGCGTGTACTGTAAATTTGCACGGTGTGTGTTGTGTATTTACTTTCCCTGAGTTCCCTTCATAAGACTAGACGTTGATCTTCCTACACCTTGCTTTAAAATGGTCTAAATTAATGTTTGTATCAATAAATACCCCCCAAATGTTTTCTCCTTTTGTGATAAGAACTAGAAGCTACTCAAAGAAGTATAGTTTACTCAAATGAGAAACACCTGCCATGGGTTTTTTTTAATAAGTATGGTGTGAGATTAGAAAAATACTTACTTCTGAAGCCAATATGGTGTCGAGATTGAAGTCGACTCTTGGGTTTACCGAAGCAAGTCTCATTGATAGCATCTGTGGAAAAACAAGTTCAACTTTGATAAGACTGTAACACACGATTCATTTATCTCCAAACTGTTTTGAGATGACCTTTTGGTTATGTCTTTTAAGGCTATTGTACAATATAGATAGGTAATGCATGGACCACGGAAAGTCTTACCTCCACTTGACGTTGTAAAGACTGAACATGGTTAATGATTTCATCTAGCACCAACGCAGTACCTTGAATCTGCAGGCCAAAGACTTTCTGGTGAGCTAGGATTCATATTAGATACATTTGCTTTACCTCTTTGTTAAGACACCAAGATTCTAAAATACACAGTGAAAGAAGATGACCCTTTAATCTAAAGCTAAACACAAATGGCATCTCCAATCACAATCACTTTCAAAAGTAATCAATACTCCAGTGGTTCATGAAACAATCAATCAAGTACTCTTACAGCTCACCAAAAAAAACTCCATTCATCTCACAAATAATTGCTGGTAACTTCTAACATAAGGGATGGATTGATTAAATTGAGTGTCACATCCATGTTTCCAACTAATTAGGTATGTGGGACTCAGAATCAATATCACATTCCATTTGTAAAGGATCATTTGCTTTAAATCGTCGTTATAAGAGTCATTGTCTTCTTTTCCTTGATAGATAGATACCTAACGTGTTTGAGACGATACTACCCCTTCCTAACCTTCCATAGAAAGCTTGCAACTAAATGGACCCCATAACACACTTTGATCTTTCCACCAATCTCTGTCCCCTAAACCCAAAACCTTAATGGCACATTACAGCTAGCATCCCCACTTCCTAAGGTCATTCTCTAATAACTCAATGAACACATTTTGAGAAGAGGAAAAGCCATCTCTCCACTCACGAATCACGTACGTGTGACTAGTTTAACTTTAACCTTAAAGCTAAGTATGTACCCTTCCACACAGGAGAATAATAAAGTTAAGATCTTTAAGGCATTACATGGTTTACCCAACTGGCCACTTTGGTACACCAGAAACCACTTTTCTTCACTAAAAAGCAATTAAGCAATCCACTTTTTGGTGAGAACAAAAAAAAGGAATGATTAAACCCTTAACTATACAATGAAAGTGTTTTAAAAATAAAATAAAAAAGACCCCAAACTAAACAATGAAAACTATATCTACAATATTCTTACTTTTAGGGTGAATCTATTAAGGAAATATTGACACAAATGAAGAGGTAATGATTAATTAGCGTATTTGATTAACAGAGAGAGAGAGAGACCTTATCACAGCCTGGGACCAGTTCTTGTAGCAGCTTCATTCTTGCATTAATCTTCTCTCTTCTTGCCTATAACCCAAAAAATTAGCGATTAATAAAAACTGATTAAGATATTAAAAAAAAGGATAAAGATTTGTGAGAGATGCAAAAGTTACTCGTTCTGCTAAGCTATGACTATCTGTTGCTTGACCACGGCGAGCTCTAACATGAACATACGGCAGCTTCTCGTTGTCTTCAGAGCTTTTGTTCCTCTTCTTTGAGGAGCCTTTAGCCTATAAGTTAAGGGACATGAATCAGTGTCTGGAACCGAATGTAAAGAAACAAACAAACAATTGTGTCTTTCTCACCTTCCTCTTGCCACATCGATTGTTCTGCTTCTCCACCGCTGCTTGATCATAAGTCAACGGCTGAGATGAATCGGTCTCAGCAGGTTCGTTCTTAATGTGTTCGTTAGAAGGTAGAGAGCTCGTAGTGGTCTCACCGGAGACAGTTCCGTTTTGCTGCTGATCAGAGGCAAACACTGAGAAACGCTCCATGAGGACTGAGTTAGAAGGAAAAGTCAATGTCCCGAGAGGGTGAAGCGTCGCTTGAGAAGACGAATGGAGAAGCTCCAAGGCTTGAGTATGCGGAAGCTCAAGCAACGCCGTGAACCCACCTGCGTTCGCCTGAGGTGGCCCTGTTGCTTCCCGGCAAGGCCCACCGCCGCCGGATCTAGCTCCAAATCGTCCAGACAGATCCATAAACACAGTCTCAGGAAAGAAACCCTAAAAATAACCTCGAAGGAGAGAGATAGAGAAAGTGAAATTAACGCAAAGAAGGTGCATCAATGGCGGTTAAGGAGTCTGAATTGAAATCACTGTTTCTCTCTCTGTTTCTTACAGAGCTTGCAAGAAGAAGGTATTGTTGTTATGTAATAAGAAAGACTCTTCTTTCTCTGTCTTGTCTGAGAGAAAAAAAGAAAAAGCTTTACTCCTCCATTAGCCAATTTGAGTAAGACGAAAGCAAGTGTTAAGCTCTTCTGTTAAATAAACAAGAGATAGAGTGAGAGAGAAACCTATTTCGATTATTGTACGGTAACGGTTTTTTCTAATGAATATTAGTTGGGCCTTTTGGGCTTTATCTGCTGACTTTATTTCCACCGATTAACACTAATCTTTTTTTTACGTAATTTTATTGATGGGGATTTACTGTTTTTTTTACAAAAAAAAAAAACTAAAAATTGTATTTATTGGCCGTACCAGCTAACGGCACAAATTTAATCCCATTGGTGGATTTGATTTATTCTTCCCCACCGCAGGACCAGCCTTCTGTCTGCAACCAATTTTTTATAAGGTTGAAAAATAAAATCACTAAATGCCTCATGTATTATTACAAGGAATACATTAAGATAACCTAAAAAATTATCATTGAAA
Organism: Moricandia moricandioides; assembly: GCA_905132885.1. NCBI lineage: Eukaryota > Viridiplantae > Streptophyta > Magnoliopsida > Brassicales > Brassicaceae > Moricandia > Moricandia moricandioides. The sequence continues at coordinate 60,182 of CAJHQQ010002198.1, forward strand.
TAGATTTAAAAAAAAAACTTATTAGATGATGTAAAAATACATTTATATATTTTGGGTTAACTAATTTAGATTTATAGTTTAGAGTTATGAGATGTGATTTTAGATGTGGGGTTTAAAATTAAAAAAGAAAAAAATTATTAAAAATTTTAAAATAAAAAAATAAAAAAATCTGTTTAATAGTTTTTGAGATATATTTTGTGATAGAAAGTTGAAAAAAAAAATATTTGAAAAAAATTGACTTATTATTATTATCACTACTACTTAATGCCATGAATGGGGTTATATCAGCTTTCTGACTTTTCATGGAGTTCGGTGTGAACAAGAATGTTACTACTATCAATGCAGTTTTCTTACTTGTTTAATCGGAAAAAAAGATCACAAAAAGAAGTCTATTTTGCCTTTTTTTAGCGTATATATTTATATAGCCACAGTAGAAATTGTAATAGAACGATCTTATTACCAACGAGTAGTTCACTGTTTAATATCATTGTTTGATCTCACTTAACTGCATTGATGTATTGTGGGTTTGTAAAGAGAAACAAGTAGAAAAAGTAAACAATCTCTAATAATATATTAAAATATTTGTTCTTAGCATCATACCATAAAATCTTTAAAACGGATTCCATCACCTCTATGTAAGGTTTGGTGTAGTAAAGTCTCAATCAAAGAGGGAAGGTACATACAATCGTTTTTGGCATGTCCAGTTTGGCAACGTTACTTACTCTCCCAACGTCCATTGCTTCTTTGGAGTTGAGAAATTGATGTGTAGAGTTCATAGCCAATTCTTCAACCAACCACATTACGTACGTGTGACATACATATTTATACACATTCACATTAAATCTGTATATATAGCAGATATATTTGAAGATGAACAATACTTAGGTTCACCCCCTATGGTGAACTTTTAAATTCACCACATCTTTTATAATCAATCAAATTGCCACATAGATTATTAAATAAAAATTATTTAAAAAAATTTAACAGAAAACAAAATAGCTACAGAAAATAATGAACCTCAACTTTAACGTTAACATCACTAGGAAACCCCTAAATCTAAATCCTAAACCCTAAATTTAAACCTTAAACCCAAACCCTAAACCCTAAATCCAAATCTTATACCCAAAATTCTAAACCCTAAACTCTAACTCCTAAACCCAAACCCAAACCCAAACCTTAAACCTTATAAATCTTAAACCCAAACCTTAAACCCTATAAATCCTAAACCCAAATCCTAAACCCAAAACTCTAAACCCTAAAACTTAACTCCTAAACCCAAACCCCAAATCCTAAATCCTAGGGTTTAAGTTTAGGGTCTAAGGCTTAGGGTCTAAAGTTTGGTTTTAGGTTTAGGGTCTATGGTTTGGGGTTTAGAGTGTAGGGTTTGAGTTTATATTTAGGGTTTAGAAATTTAATTTAGGATTAGAGTTTAGTTAGCGACAATGTTAAAATTGACGTTATTCTTTTTTTGTTATTTTATATTTTTAAAATAAAGATTAATATTTTTTATTTAATAATCTATATGGCAGTTTGATTGGTTATAAGAAATGTGGTGAATTTAAAGGTTCTTCTTAGGGGGTGAACCTAAGTATTTTTCTTTGAAGATATGATGTCAAACCGAATATGAAATATCCTGGCTAAAATCTTTATTAATAAGCAAAATTAGTTGGGGATTGATTAGAAAGTTTGAAGTTTAAAAAGTGTATGTACGACAATCCTTCTTGCGGATCCAGACTCACAACTCTATAAGACACTGATCATAATCTCTCACTTGTGAGTCTTTATTAACTCCCCATATATGTTGTTGGTGCACTTCGAATTCCTCAAACCAAAGATCTCACCATTTAACAATCATCTACATGATAATTTTTCACCAATTGATCTCCACAGTATGTTTCACGAAAAATGATAACTTGATAAACCATATATATGTGGGAAGACGACCTATTTCCACACCATAACTATCATATAGTAATAAATGTACACGATCTTTCAACTTCGTCGTAATTGCACACTATTTAAAATATAACAACCTATTTCCACACACGATAAAAGTTCGAAACCCGTTTCCACACGGACCAAGATTTGTCTTGGTTTTAATGGTTTATGACAAGAACCGATTGTAAACCAATCCATATCGGTTGATATTGGTATAACCCGACCCAAAGGAAGATCCGACTAGGGATCGATTTAAACCCGACCCGAAACCGTTTTAAAAACCCCCAAAATTGATTTCAATCCTTTAGAACCCTATAACCTAAAAATCAAGAGGAGAGATTTCGTTTACCATAGAGACAAACCCATAAGGTATGAGTAATGAATCTGGAAATTCGAGTGGGGTCTCTAGCGGTCGGGCAAGAGGTCGGGTTCTTGGTGTGCCGAAGAGATGTTGGTGTGGAGAACTAGTTGTTCCCTTGATGTCGAGATCGACGGAGAGAGAGAGATGTCGAAATTACCTGATTGAATCCAAGCAGAGGAGCAACGACCCTGGAGGAGCTCTGTTTTTCTTCACACGAGAGAGACTGAGGAAGATGATTTGGAGATTTAGTTTTTTAGGGTTTCTGATTTGTTTAATTTGGATCTCGGGTGGGTTTATTAGATCCAGTTGTATTAGGTAGACTTAATCTGGTTTAGATTCTCTAATCGGGTCATAATCGGGTCGTTATGGGTTTACTTAGGTTACTCATTGGTTAAGTTTAAAAATAGAGAAAACTAACCAACATTAAACCACTAAATGTCGATATTAGTTCATCCTTTAAATTCTGTGTGGAAACGGGTTTCGAACTTTTATCGTGTGTGGAAATAGGTTGTTATATTTTAAACGGTGTGCAATTACGACGAAGTTGAAAGATCGTGTACATTTATTACTATATGATAGTTATGGTGGGGAAATAAGTCGTCTTCCCTATATATGTAAGTTTATGGTTGTATATTAACATAACGGCAGTTCACTTTAAGTTAATTGTTACTCACTTTGTTCCAAAAAGATATATGTTTTAGAATTTTCATATTTATTAAGAAAACATATAAAATTGTAATTATTAATGTTTTATTTTTCGTAATTAATTAGTTCTCATAACTTTAACCAATAAAATTTTAATAAATATTTTAAATTTATGTTTTATCTTTAAGTAATGCATTGAAAATATAACAAAATATAAAGTTTTGAAATGAAAATTTTCTAAAACATTGATATTTTCGTAGCGGAATGAGTATATTGTTTAATATCATACCATAATTAAAAACCTTTAACATATCACGTTGAGATTGTGATGAATTTAAAATGATGGATGTGGGCCTGGATCCGCGTGCTAACCACGTGACTCTGGCCCATTAAGACTCTCCTCCGAGTGGAGTGGTGTGGGGGATTCCACTCTTCCCATATGTAAATGGTTTTTCTTTTTGTGTTTTAATGAAAAATGCATTCTATTATTTGAGTGTACACATAAATTTTAATTTTGATATATGGTATGACATAGAAATATTATTAGACAGCTGTTATAAACCTGACATGCATGGGATCCACGTACATTTTCTTTGTTTAAACAAAATGTTCCGGTCAGTGCATGATTTGTTTAATTTGGTTCCTCACCATATTGGGTGGATAATATCTCTTATGCGTTGTTCAAATTTCTGAGCAAATAAGATCAACATGTATTTTATTTTCTTACTAATTTCCTATATTTAATTTTAATATATTTATATGATTAAACTTTTTTTTTTGGGTTGATTAAACTTTGTTCTATGATCAAACTTGAAAGTAAACTAGAGTTGAAAAATACAAAATAAATATGGTGTGTAAACATGATAACAGTTAATTAGTTCAGCCATGGTTGTGAAAACATTTAATGTTAACCCAGAAAAAACATTCCATTTAAGTTTCAAAAGAAAAAAGAAACGTCCATTTGTTATATGGTTAACTTTGAGAGTATGCATATATAAGTAGAAACTTTGTTGAAAATCTTAGCATGTTTTTTGGCAAATAAATCTTACCACGTTATATTCGGATTGTTTTTTTAAAATAAATATTATTAATATTAAATCAATGTTTTAAAACCGGATCGGACATCGATTCGATATATTTACTGGTTACACCGGTTCAACTAGTCGAATCGATTTTTATTTTTTAACAATTAAAACTATAAAAGTATATATTTACTATAGACCTAAAAATTAGTTTTACAAAAAATATGTTATTTGTTCTTTTTTATTAACTAGAAAATTTACAGTAAATATAAATATAGATATACACAATAAACAAATGAAAATTTGAAATTGATAAAACCTAAATGATTAACCGTCCAAATTATTGTATTTATTTATTATTACAACTGAAATTTTAAATTTTATGAATATGAATATAACAAAATAAAAATAATATATGAGAGCTAAAATAGTATTTTCACATTATCTTTTCAGAAAAATGAATTTAATAGAAAATTAAATTTTGATTAAGAAATATTAAATTTTAATAACAACTGAAAATACATTAATTATATTTTTTTAGAATACGATTTTGAAGTTGATCTCGATCACTTATTTTACCAATTTTTATCCAGTTTTATCGATTTTTCTTAAATCCGAATTTTAACCGAATCAAACTTAGTTTCTTCAACTAGTCACGGTCGAATTAGTTATCCTATTTTCAAAACACTGCAATAAACTGGTTCGAACCAAAAAATTGGTATGATTATAATTTTGACAAAATAACCGCTTTAACCCATTCCTAACTAGTTTTTCTTACATAAACTTAACCGGCACGGTTTACTAGTGTACGGATTGTTTATTTACTAGTATTGTCGTTTGTTCATCTCATTCTACCGAATCAGAAGTTTCTCTTAAGTCTACTTTTAGAACTGTATTAGTTAAGTTTGCGCCTGTGATATCCCAAGTTTTCTTGAAGAATTTTCATGTGTACCCATCCGAACTATATATTTTTGTTACGAGGAAGGGCAAAACTTCGCGTTTCACATCGTCTGTGGTAATAGCTCTCAAACCAAAAGTCCGAGGAAGTTTTCTGTTATCTTTTGGCTGATCCTTTTTCGATTTTCTTGTAAGGTTTATTTCTGTTAATAAAAGTCATTTAACAAAAAAAAAACTGTTTTTAATTTTTATTTTTTTGCTTAAACGAACACTGGAACCCAAGTGGAAATGACATAACCACAACCAACTGGACCAGGTTCACTTTGGTAAAAAAAAAAACTGTTAACGAAGAAGATATCTATAAAATTCATTTTAAGAAGAAATATCTATAATTGTTATACGGTATAGGTTTACACGGCATAGGATTCAGTGATATGATATATAGTAACGAGTGATGCAGATTGAAACACTTTCACAATCATTGTTCACATGAAATTTTCGTTGGACTCAGCTGATCTTCTCTTCATTGTAGACTGTATAGTCAGTTTTTAATTACTTGACTTTATATTTCCTTTTAAGATTACTCTAACTTTCATACATGCATTAACTTTGTACGTAAAATTAACTTTTCAGCATTAACTTGATCATTTAATTTGCAGACACTTTCTAAGTTATGTTTAATCAAAAAGATTAAAAAGTTAAGAGGAAGCACCATATCTTAGTGGCTAAGGTTTAAAGTTTTCTACACCCACGTATGGAGTTTAAAACCTACACAATACAATTTTTTGCAGATTATAATATTCAAGAGCTTCGTCGTAGAGTCATCCGTGAAATTGTTCATCAAAATCACATATGTTGAAGGTTGTTAATCATCATATCTAATTATTATTCAGCGTTAAAAGAAAAAAAGGTGAAATAATGGATATTGAGACATATCGGTATTGTTCCCGTCTCACAACGGACTCAACATATCTAGCTGGAATGGTAAGTTGTTAACTCATACAAACAACTTATGCAACATCATACATCTTTATTAGAAGCCAACCCAAATAACTATAATTATCATGTACCTGTAACAACCCACATAATCATAGTAGTTTAGTGTTTGTATTAGAGTTTTTTTTTTCATCTGTAAGCATTTATGTGAGTTTACTCCGGACATAAAATATATTTTCAACTAGTCCGTTAAATACATAACTGCTAAGAAAAATTAACATCATTTGCTAATAATTTGTTGATATAGACTAGTAGTTAAGTGCATGAATTGGTTTTGATGTGTTAAGCAGAAAGCTATGTTTCAAGTATTTGTAGGTGATGGTTTTGGTCCAAACCGAGTCAGATCCTTCTTATATTCTTTTCCTATCCGAGCCAAAACTCCTTTCAGCTGAAAAAAAAGTTAACTAAAACAAATTGATGATAAAATGCTAGTAGTCGATAAGATTTTAGAACGTTAATTGCAAGAACAAGTTTTAAAACTGATAACTAGAAGAAAAAATTAGATATTAAGGTACGCTGATATCGACCGGAACATACGATGGCCCCAGAAGACAAGGACTAAACAATGTAGGCCCATAAGATAAGGACTCAAAATCGACTTGTGATAAAGTTTGGGCCCACATAAAGAAAGATACCCTAGAGGCTCGGGGTAATCCCCCTTTCCCGAATGGTGGGTCTCACTGCACGGCTAGTGATGTATTGGGTGTAAATGGGCCGTGAAAACGAGACATCTATATGGGCCCAGCTTATTCATTGGCTGCCAGAGAGAGTCCTTTGTGTTTGTACCACAAACGGTACACTGACAGCAATGCTTTGACAGTTTTAGAGAAAAAGATTTCTAACACGACACAGTTTATGTTGGGTTTATAAATATAGTCCGAAAACATTTCTATATTTAAAAGTAACAACGTGGTAGTATTATTCTACAATAATAAACTATAACTTTATGTTAGATACAATGGACTTTACGATTTTACATCAGCTTAAATAATTGAACTTGAGAAATACACATCTTATGATTCCCAACGTAATGACTCATGACTGGACAGATATGTTAAACATAATCCAGCCCAATACAAAGGCCCGTAATGCGACCCAAATAAGTTAATTGAAGAGGCGGTATTAAAACGACAGCGCGTTAAGTGATGAGATTTAGTAAGAAGAATCATATAGTTCTAATTAGGCCTGCGGATTTCGTCCCAACCAAACCAGCCGAACAAATTTTTTTGGTTTTCGGTTTACTTTTAGTTTTGATTGAATATATTTTGAAAAATGATTTAGAGATCAGTTTAGTTTGGTTCAGTTTTTATTTTTTTCAAAAAATGAAGAAAAAAAAAGAAAACTGAAATTAACTGAAAAAAAAAGAAATTAAAATAACTCAACCGAAGTAACCAAACTAATTGAAAATATCCGAAATAACCAGAATTAAACAAAAATATATAAATTTTCAAAAAGTTATAAAGAATTCTAACTAAAAACAAACAAAAAGGTTATTTTCGAAAATAAAATTAGAAACCAAAATCCGAACTGAACCAATTTTCTCAGTTCAATTCGGTGGAATTGTTGCAGAACTGAATAAACCGAAACCAAAAGTAACCAAACCAAAATAACCGAATAAACAGTAACCACAGGCCTTAATTCAAATAGTTCACACATTATGAATTGGCGAAACACAAGAGAACTAACTTGCAATGGAGAGATATGTAGTTTCAAGCTATCAGATATCTATTCTACCTTTCCAACTAAAAGATCTTGAGAATTAAGACTAATCACATTTGACTTCGTTAGAACATGGAAAATAACATAAACTGAGCCAGAGAACATAGGTATGTAAACAGAAGCCGAAGACCCCAACTGAATCAGCAGTACCAAGAATATTAACAGTTAAGACAGAGAAAAAGATGTTTTTTTCTGAAAATAAAAGAGATACTAGTAGTGTCTCAAAGGTGCCAAAATGAGGAGTTTTTTTTATCACCCGATTACATTTAAACACAATCACAAAACACCACAAAAGATTCATAGCAGAGGTTTTTGTCATCAGTTTTGGTGTTTTAGACAATGGGAGGATACTGCTTGGACTGCAGCTTAACCCTTTTCTTGTACTCAACTACATCCTGCATATTTTTTCATCAAATTGAATCTCTCATCAATATAAAGCCGCAATCACTTGGTTACTATGTTTCAGAAACTATGCCATCATGAGAGTTGTACCTGGATGAAGAGATGATAACCATCAGTTTGTGCAGGATCCGCGGGATTAGGCGTGTCAAGTAAATCCTGAATACCGACAAGAATCTGCTTCACTGTGATGGCTGGTCTCCATCCCTATCAACATAACCAATCCAACAAAGAGCTTGAGGAAGGTGAAGATCGATGAGACATGCACAGAAAGAACCAGCGAAAAAGACTTACGGAATCCTCGTTAAGGATAGAGAGACAGACTGTCCCCGATGGATAGACATTAGGGTGGAAAAAGCCTTGTGGGAATTTGCATTTGGGAGGCTTGCTCGGATAGTCTTCGCTGAAGTGCATCGTCAGTGGAAAGAATCCACCTTCCCAATCAGTCTGTAGTTTCAAAGTAATCCCTTATGAATATATGGTTAAACAATCATAATATCAACTACTCCTGTTAACAAACCATGTTGGAGATATAAAAAAAAAAAAGCCATATCAAAAGAAAGATAGGCAGCAGTGTATCATTTTCTAGACCAAGATCTTTAAGCAGTAACACAGGTGACAAACTGGAGATGACAGTTTGTCTTTCTACTAGCAATCAGAAAGAACAATGAGAAGAATCCACCTTTGCAATGAACTAAACACCTCTTACTAACCAGGTTGAAAAGCTAAGTAATGTACAGTTCAAATTGAAAAACAACTTCAAGAACACATTTTCAATCACCTATTCAAGAACATCACACATAAAGATATACAGCTAACTCATTCCACTAAGCATTCAAAAAATAATCTTCCATTGTTATATGCCTAAGCAAAAGAAAAAACATGAATCACCAAAGGTTCAAACTTTGAAGACATAAAAGCATCAGAAAATGATAAACAGTTGCCATTAGAAAACCCATAAACCCTAATTTCACCATTACATGAGCATAGTTATAAGATAAACTGATAAACCCTAATTTCAAGTTTGCTAAAGCTGTTTATACACTTACACCGGCTTTACCAGGAATAGTGCAATGCCACACCATTAGATTCACAGACCCATCAGGCCCAGTCTCAGGCTTCGCCACAAAACCCTAATTTCACAATCAGAAAACACAATCAGAGACCCATAAACCATGCCCAAATCATCAAAACTCAAAATTGCAGAAAGATAGTACGAACATGAGGATGATTCTTCCTCCATGACTTCCTCTCCTCAGCCAAACGACCACGAGCGATTCCACTAGCCATCTCTATCTCTCTCTCTCAAACAATTGATGCTTCTTCACACTCTCTCTCTCTCTTTAACTGCTCTCAAATCTAACGCTCTCTCTCGCTCTATATAACTCGAAGAAGACGAGAGGGATTGGGGGAAAGATGAAGAACCGAAGTTACAGATTTGCCCCTTTGTTAAAGTGTAATCGGAGCATCGTACGGTCGAGATTTCGCGGCGAATTAATGTCCTTCTCGTCCTTTTGCTCACTTTAATGAATTGACCGTCGATAATTATTTTAAAATAATAATAAAAAGAAGAAAAAGCGTAAAGAAAAAGTCAATGGATAGCGTGAAACCTACGCGAGTATATGAAACCCGATAAAAGCTACCATAAGATTCTCTCTCTTCCCATTTATCACGTGGCCCATAACACCAATCTGGGCCCATTAAGCTTCCCTTCAATTATTATTTCTCTCCTATTACAGGTGGTGGGTGCAGAATAAAAGTATCTCAAAACAATTTGGTTGGTAAAAAGTAAAAACAAAGGAATGGTATATCATAAGGGAGTTACGAAATGAAAATTATATGTAAAAAACAATTTTAGCTAATTTTCTTAACCATTAAACGATTTTGTGAAGTAAAATGAAAATTATAACTAATTTTCTTAACCATCAAACGATTTTGTGAAATAAAATGAACTTTTTGGCTGATTCTAACTAATAGTTTGCCATTGCTGCGACAGTGACCCATAGGCATATAACATATACTACTATTTTGCTATCGCATTGTTTGGATACATAGCTAATAACATAACGTTAACGTATATTCCCATGAAGGTTTTATCCGGTGCATATTCTTTCTTGTTCTGCTTAAGACCATATGTGTCGAAACTTGTTAACTACTTTGTCTGCAACCATACTTGTGAGTTGTGACTATGAAACGTGATCAAAGAAATAACATAGA
>CAJHQQ010002199.1:0-70362 GCA_905132885.1 Moricandia moricandioides
TGTCTCTTTTAAACTTAAATATTTTTTGATTTTTAAAACCATGAAAAGTCAGATATTAACTCGATTTAATATTTGATATTTGTATGATAAAATCAATACTATTAAAACAGAACCATTATTTTGGACCATAGTTAATCCTAGGTAGAATTTTTTTAAAGACATTATGTTATATCAACTCGCCACCAAACATTAGGATAAAAGATTATTTTGTTAGATTTCATATTATCTATAAAAGATATTGGAGAAATTTGCCAAAATAGAGCAAATAAACACCATCTTTGTCCCCTTGGTATAAATTCAACTAAACTTTGTCCCTTTAGTATAATGTTTTTTTAATCCCAAAATTAACCCCTAATTTCATTTAATAAATCTAAAACACAATTTATATTTAAAAAAGTTAAATGGATATTGAAAAAAACAAATGAAGTTAAAATATAATTAAAAAAAATATATTAAAATATAATTAAAAAAAAAAAGAGAAAAAGCCCCAAATCATCGAACCCTAAATCTAATCGACATCTCTCCCTCTTTTCTCAGAACCCCTAACACCCGACTCTCCTCTGTCTAAGACCCGACTCTCCTCTAATCGTCGACATCTCTTCTCTCTCAATCATCATCTTTCTCCGACATCTCTCTCGCTCTCTATTTCCATCTACCTCGTAGAGGAAATCAATCGAAGGTAAGTTATACTTCTTCTTCATGTTTCTCGATTGTTTTTGTGCCTTGATCGATCGCTAGCTCCTCCGATTGGAATTTGTAGATACCCCTTTTCCCTTTTTCTTTGCATGTTCCTCAACGGATTAGGGATTGTTACATGTGTTCTTCAATCGGGTTTGTGTTCTTCAAATGATTAGGGTTTGTTACATGTGGTTCTTCAATCGGTTTGTGTTCTTCAACTGATTAGGGTTTGTTACATGTGGTTCTTGAATCGGTTAAGGTTTTTCAGGATTAAGGTTTTTTCAGGATTAAGGTTTTGTTATCGGTTAGGTTATGTATATTTGGGAAGTGTAGTTTTTTCTTTTAGCTGTGGGACTTGATACTTTTCGACTTCCATGCTCTCTGTGTGTATATATGAACCGATTTAGTTTGTGAATTGGATTTGTTTGATTAGTTGATTGAGAGTGTGAATTGACTTGTCTTAGCTTGAGTTTGAACAGAATGATAATGGTTGGGTTTTCCTGTTTGTAAAATTGTTTAGTGTATGACATTTCTTTTTGGGCAGTGATGGAATCTTTCTTCTGCTACTGTTTAATGTAGTGTTTATGACATTTGCGTTATGTCTTATGGTGTTAATAGTCTTCAATTTATTGTCTTTTGTAGATATGGAATTAGAGTTGCCGAAGCGTTTATATGGAGAGGGTCTTGAACCTCAGATCAAGAAGATCAACAACAGCTGCCGCATGTCACTCCTCAGAATTCTGAAGAAGTCTATGTCTGAAGAATATGCAGAAGTGAAGAGAGATGTTGTATTTACACATATCATGGCAATTGAAGAAAATGGCCTCAAGTTTTCAGCAAAGTTGGTACATAGCTTCTTGTGTAAGGAATTGATCACCTCGAAGAAGCATGAGAAATGGTTTGTCTTTGCGAACAATCCGCTGCGGTTTTCGCTGCAAGAGTACCATGCGGTGACTGGCCTGAAAGTAGTCAATGAGAGTAGCAGTGAAGGGGTGAAATGGAAAGCCGACCTGGGGTTTTGGAGTAAGCTACTTAAGGAGGGTGGGAAGATCTCGTTGAAGTGCATAAAGAAGGATCACTTGAAAAATGTTCACAAATGGAGTCGGCTTGATAGGTTGAGATTGATCTACCTATGCGTCGTGATGGGTGTGGTTATGGGGAGAGACGAGAAGGTGAACATCCCTCATATGTACATCAAGTTAGCAATGGATCTTGAGAAGTTTAGACAGTTCCATTGGGGTCTTCTCTCGTACGACTATCTCCTAAGCTCTATTGACAAGATTAGGAAGAAATTGGATAACAAGGAGAGCTACATTTTGGAAGGATTCTCATATGCTCTCCAAATTTGGATTATGGAAGCCATTCCTGATTTTGGAGAAATATGCGGCAAGAGAGTCAGTGACAGTTTCACTGGTCCAAGGTGTGGCAATTGGAAAGGAGCAGCAAAAGTTTCATATGAAGACATCATTGAGCTTGAGAACTCATTTCCTGATAAGGTATGTATATATGTTGTCTTTTTATTTCCTGATTAATGTATGTTTTTTCATAGCTCTTAATGTTTAAAATTATGTGTAGGGCGAACTGTTTCCAGTCATTTCGGTGACTGGTAATTGTGATGTACTTATGAGTGATGTCTACATAAGGAACGGTGAAATGGAAGATGAGAGGGTAAAACTTATTCTGGAAAGGATAATGAACAACTTTGATTGGAGCAATACAAAATGGGAAGTCTTAGAACCTGAAAAGACTGATATAGAGGAAGCAGAAGAAGAAGATATAGAGGCAGAAGCAGATGATAGTGTCGAAGAGGTGAATGGCTCGGCTACTGTGTCAGATGAGATGAATGGTACAGTTAATGTTGGAGGAAGAGTAAAGAGAAAGATCCATGACGAAGGAGCCGAGTCAAGAAAAAAGAAGTTGTTGTGTCAGCGATCTGCAGCAAAAAAAGGTACTCTTGATCATGATATGAAGAGTTTCATCGAGGGTTTGTTCCACACGTCCTTCACTTGTTTTTCTGAGAAATTCAGTAAGCAAGTGTTGGACAAAATGGAGAAGATGGAGACTGATGTTTCGGAGAGAATGAGGAAGATGGAGAGTGAAGTTTACCAGCTCAGAGAAGCACTCACTTTAAGTGGTCAAGGAAGCGGTCCTGGCAATAGCAAAGTCGACCCACCTGCAGCAAAGAAAAAGGTACCAACTAAGAGAACGCGTAAAAGTTTGAACTAGGATGCTTGAACTAGACTGCTGAAGCTAGGCGTTTGGAGCTAGGTTGTTGGAAGTAGACTTCAATTTTCACTGTATAATAATATGTAACTTTGAACTTTTTGAATGTATCTTCCGAATGTATGTATCTTGTGTGTAATATGTAATATGTAAAACTGGATGTGTTTATTGTCTTGTGTGTTTAAAACTGGATGTGTTTATTGTCTTTTATGCTATGTAATCATATGGAATCGTTTAACATATTCTTATATCATTTGTTTTTGTTAATGAATAGGTTGGGAAAAAGAAATCTTTAAGCACTGATGATTTGTTTGTCAATTTACCTCGAGTGAACTTGACTCAATCATCCGACATCAATCTTGAGTTGGGTACACAAGAGTACTTGGAAACTTGCTTGAAGAACCTTTCGCAAGATACATATGTCGAAGGTGTTGATCCTTCTCCAGGAACAGCATTGAAGCTGTCACACCAGAATTAGATGACAAAAACATTGATCTAGCCGGCATGGCAGATGATGACAGAAATTTGGTGTATGTGGCTGAAGAAGATTTCGAAAAAATGCAAAAGTGGCAAGATTTGAGAACGTAAGTTATTCCTTTTAATATCTTATTGTATGAAGTTGTTTCTAATGTTAATTTGAACTTTTTATTTTGATTACAGAGATATACAGATTGGTCCTTGTCTTTTAAACTCAGAAATGACGGGTCGTATTATGAGTGCAAGCAAGTGGCTTTACAACCACGTAAGCATATCATGTCTTGATCGATGTTATTTCATATCATGTCTACTAACAACTTCCATGTTATTTTATAGGAGATTGATGCTGTAATGTTCGTATTCCGAGAAAGAACAACACTGCGACGATGGAAACCAGACCGTGTTGCTTTTATGACATGTGTCTTCAGCGATCTCATTAGCAGGGAATACAAGACTTTCTTGAAGGGTAAGAGGAAGTACAAGATGGATAATTTACTGCTGGATTACGGCAAAGGTGAGTTGCCTTCTCATGGTAGAACACGACAGGTATGGAATGTTGATGTCGATCGGATGTATGTTCCTGTCTGGGTGAATCGGAACCATTGGATTGCATTATGCATCAGCTTCGTGAATAGGCATATCGAAGTGTTTGATTGCGCGGGTAAACAAAGGCACAAGGAAGTCGAAGCATTCACATTCCTAGTTCCTCGGATAGTGAAGGCCGTTCAGTCAGAGAGTATTCAGAAGGATCTCACTACCATTCCCTATGGTGTTTCCTATGTCCCTATGCGTGGTATTAACCGGAAAGGTTGTCATTGTGGTGTATACATTCTAAAACACATTGAATGCCACTTGCTTGGGTTGGATTTATCATTGGTCAATGATGATAACATCTTGGGAGCTCGAATTAAGATAATGTGGGATCTATGGGAAGCAGCTAATGATCCAGAGTTGATTGAGAGGATGTCAAAATATGAGCCACCTAAGTATGTGCCTTCTAAGTGTGTTGAGTTAGAATAAATTTAGATGTCTAATCTATTGTATTAACATTTGGTTTTTAGATTTAACTTGAATGGCTAATCTATTGTATTAACATTTGGTTTTTAGTATTAACTTGAATGCTTAATCTATTGTTTCATGTTTCGGTTTTAAGAATGTATGTTTGGCTTTTAAGAGTGTGAATGCTAACTTGACACAAAAGACATAACAAAACTGTAAACCTTACACCCGAGATATAAACCCGAGAGTAAGAAAACTGTAAACTTTTTAAAAAACCCGACATTAGGACCGACCAAAGACATAATAATACCTTACACCCGAGACATAAACCCGACCCAGAAGAGATCCCATTGTAACCTAAACCCGATCCCGTGGAGACATAAACTCGAAATCGTCTTGTAACCTAAATCCCATTTGTTTCTGAAACGTCTTTTCTCACTTTGTTCTTTTTGCTCTCTAATCTCTTTTCTCTCAACCATGACGACACATAGACGATTCTCTGAAGGCGTTCCTTCATCATGCTGGTGTGGAAGAAGGGTTGTGATACTCTATTCAAAAACGAATGAAAACCCTTACAGAAGATTCTATAGATGTGAAATTGGGGCACAGGTTATCTTATTCTGACTACTTCCTAAACCCTTTGCTTCGTTTTCCCTTCCACATCAAATATTTGACAATTGAGATTCAAATTTTGTTTCTTTACATCGTTTTCACAGTTGTTGTCGATTTTCCTTGTACATCAATGTTTTTCTTATTTTTTAATGGATTTTTGATGTAGCGAAAAAAGGAAAACCATTTGTTTAAGTGGTTCGATGAAGCTTTGCTTGATGAAATTCAAAAGGTTGATGCTGAGCAAAAGAGAATTGCAGAAGAGATTGAAGAGCTTAAAAGGAGTTTCCAGAAAACCGTGGAGGATGAAGTTAGGAAGCTGAAAAATTCCACTGAAGTAGGTTGTCTTGGAAGCATTTTGTGGCTTTTTGGAAGATAAAGTAGCCAAAAAATGAAAGAGTTCAAGACATTGTTTCTTGTATATCGATTTCTTGCACAATTTTATGTGGTTATCTAGTGTTCTTACTATGAATAAGATGAGTTTTTGGTTCTTACTATCTTGTTTCCTACATCCCGTAAAGGAATTGGTGGTCTTTACATCTTCTCTCTTGGGTCCAAGTTTGCGAACCTCTTCAAGAAAGCTGGCACTTACAACTTTTCTTTCTCTATCCTAAGTAATTTTCTTCTGCTAGTTACTTTTTTTCTAGTAATCATGTAATGTAATTTCCCAAACACTTTACCTCCAGGGCGACTCGATTAGGTGCAATAAAACGGTTGTTGTTAGACCTTCTTCAAAGGAAGCAATGTGAAAATGAAACAGCTATTGTCTCCTTCGATAACAAAAACCATTTGATATCAAAAACCATTCGAAACATAAAAGCACAAAAACCATTCGATAACAAAAACCATTCGAAACATAAAAGCACAAAAACCATTCGATAACAAAAACCATTCGAAACATAAAAGCACAAAAACCATTCGATAACAAAAATCATTCGAAACTATATAGCTACTTCACAAGTTGCCCTGTTGTGGCCACTAATGCCACATCTACTACACTTGCGAGGCTGTTTGTTTTGTGCTATTTGTGATGATCGAATTTTGTCTTCAACGGTTTCATATCTGCGTTTTCTTTTCCGTCCAACTGATTTTCTTGTTTCTGGTGGCAGCACATTCACTTTCTTAACATCTTCAGGAATGGACCAAGCATCCTCAGGAACAGCAATAGGATTTATGCTTTCATGATAAGCTTCTCGCCAAGCTCGAGTCGTGTACATTGAATCAGTTAACGTGTGTGGTTCTCTACCAGCATGAAAACCAGCTTTAATGGCGTGTTTACAAGGGATCTTCAAAAGATCATACTTTCCACATGAACAAGTCCGACTATCCAAATCAACTACGCAGTCGATTTTATCACCTCTAACAAGCAACCGACTATCACTAACAGAGTAAACTGAAAATGTTGCGCCCTTTGTGATTCTCCTTGCAATCTTCTTCTCCACATGTTTGGTAAGAGGATGTGTATGCTCTGCAATCAGTTTCCTACGGTTAAAAAACCACCGTGTCAACATTTCCCTGATACTATCCAACAAAGGAATCACTGGATACTCTCTCGGTGAACGCAACGCAGAGTTAATAGATTCAGCAGGGTTGGTTGTCCTTATGTCGTATCTGTATCCATGAAACTGACATCTTGCCCATTTATGCACATCAGCCTCCCTAAGATAATTTCCAATTGCCGGACTGATATTGCAAACATTAGCAAACAGATTTTCAAAATCAGCAACTCTATAAGCCTTCGACGCCTTTGAAACCAACCCAGCAAGACCTTTCCCCTTGAAATATGTTACCACATTACTCAACAAATGATGAATACAAATACCATGTTTAGCTGTTGGATACACATTCTCAATGGCTTTGGCAATCGACACCTGCCTGTCCGAAATAAAAGCCAAATGTTGATCATCAGCAATGACAACCTTTAGTTGTCTCATAAACCATTCCCAAGAACTATCATTCTCGGAGTCGACTATTCCAAACGCGATAGGATACAAATTAGAGTTTCCGTCTAAAGCAGTTGCAACTAGTAGAACTCCTTTGTATTTACTCTTCAGAAAAGTCCCATCAACCACAATAACCCGTCTGATGACTTTGTTAAATCCTCTAATCGATTGCCCAAATGCGAGAAACAAATATCGAAATCTACCACTCTTGTCAATATCATACGCTGAATGAGTACCCGGATTAGCCTCTCCCAACATGTGCAAGTATTTTGGTATTTTCCCATAACTTTTCTCTGGAATACCTCTAACTACATTGATCGCATATTCACGCGAATCATATGCTAAGGAATATGAGATCTCACATCCATGATCAGTACGCATAATCTGTATGATATCATTAGGTTTTGGCCCTTCCTTGACGCCTTCATATTTATGCATTATCAGACCGGCTATTGTTTTAGCGGAAGCAGTCTTACCCGAGTTACTTTTGCTTGAAGCTGCACATGTATGTTCACCGACATACTTCTTTACAATGAAATAAGTAGATTCCTTCAAACTATCAGCTCTAACACCCCAATTGCATGTGTTATCTGCGCATCTAATATACCAAAGTTCCCTATCTGATTTGATAACCTGATAGCCAAAGTTATGCTTCATTGCACATATCTCAAAAGTCGCCTTCAGTAAACTTTTTGTCTGAAATATTTGACCTTTCTTAACAACTTCCAGCAAAGAAAACTTAGACACATCGAGTCTGTTATCTTTTTCAAATGGCATGGTTTCAGCATCATACTCGAAAACATCAACTTCAACTTGTTTCATCTTTTCTTTTTTCTTCTTCTTCTTCTCTCTTTGCATCTTAGAAAAAACAGTCTCTGGATCGTCCCCATTATAACCAATATTTCCCTCGGCTTCATCAGTATTTGAATCTGTTGGAGGCTTGTTAAGATCGAAATTGGATTTCTTGGGATTCTCAGCCTTTGCTTTATATGTCACACACAGTCGAGTGGAGACATTCTTTTTAGCAAAACCACCAAAATTCCTAAGTTGTCTATCGTTTGCAATGATAACAGGTGGACATGTTGCTGTATTGATCAACTCAGTAGGTAGATAACTCAACTCCAAATCATCTAAGGTAGCTTCTTCGATACCAAAATCCTCCATAACCATTACCTTTAAATCATCTAAGGTAAAACTCGATTCCAAAATCAGTAACCTACCCCCTTTCTCATCAGCCGAAAACACCCATCCAGTAGTTGCACTTAATTCCCATACACCACATAATGTATAGATATGCATCGTATTAGAAGAAGAGTTGTGAAAATCACAAGAAAAACAATGGAGAACTCATGGTTTGATGAAAAACAAGAGGATTCCTCGTTTTTTTTAAAACTTTTTGGGCAAGCAAAATTGCCTATACACGTTTTAGGAAATTAGATATTTTAAAAATATTTCAAAAATATTTTGTAACTTAATTTCCTTATTTTTCGGATTTAGTTAATCTTTTCGTAGAAGGTACGTTCTACTATAAGTAGACTATGTGTACTTTTTAGATTTCATATTCTCATTTTCTTAGAAATAAATACAAAAGTAGAAATTACATTCGGGGAAAATATTTTGTAACTGAATATTCCTTATTTTTCGGACTTCGGGTTAATCTTATCCGTAGAAGGTACGTTCTATATTGCGTAGACAAAAGAACACAAGTCCGGAAGCAGTTTCTACTATTCGTAGACTTCTTAGTACTTCTTAGATTTCGAATTCTAATGGTTTTAGACATATATATAAAAGTAGAAATTGCATTCGGGAAAATTGTAGATATCTTTATTACGCGTAGATTTCACATTCCTTAAAATTAGAATTCAACACAAAAGTAGAATTCGCTTCTTGTAAACGTAGAATAACATGTTTTACCTAGAAATCGATTTCCACTTTCTCGTAGAACATAATTTTTAAATTTTAATTTAACAAGTTTTACCGAAAAAAAAAAATATCAGTATGTGTATATGAGTAGTTCATCAATTGTTTATATTTAAAATAATTTTTTTTTATTCAAAAAACTATTTTTAAGTAAGTTTTCAAAAATGGAAAGGGCAATTTAGGTAAAAAAGACACAAAACAGAATTTATACCAAGGGGACAAAGATGATGTTTATTTGCTCTATTTTGGCAAATTCCCCAAGATATTGTTGTTAGATTTAATATTGATATAGTAAATATCTAAAAGATTTTGTATTATCTATAAAAGATACGGTATAAACTTCTTTTTACTTTATTTATTTAACCTTCAATTAAATCAATCCGCAAATATAGTAAGTTGTTAAATTTGATAATATATTTTATAATCAGAAATCGACTAGCATCATTAAATCCTTACGTGATATTTGCCACTACAACAAGTAAAAATATATATAAGATTTTGTATAATCAAATCGTTACGTGATATAGTAACCATTAAGATTCTCCTATATTCGATGGTCACAATTTAACATATTCTATCTTTATTATAAATACACATACAACCTAAGTTATTTTGAAAATCAACCACACACAAATCCTTAGTTTCTTTGTTATTCTACAATGGGCTCAACTGATGCAATTGTATCTCTTACTAAGGTGAGACTATGGAAAAACACATGGTCTGTTCAAGTCAAAGTTCTGCATGCTTGGAAGCAATATACTCCCCAAACCGGTGAAACTCTTGAAATAAAAATAAAAATCGAGAAATATATCCCGCGCTTTGAGATACAATTGAAATCTGAATGTTAAAATGACTTAAATAAAAATCCATATTTTATTTTATTGGGAAACTGTTAAAAATCCTGAAGATAAGATTTTAGCTCTATTATTATAGCAAATATTAATGGTCTGAATACCAAAACCGCAAATGATCGTTGTCCTGATAAAACTAATTTTACAGGACTGTGACAAATTCCTGGTCTTAAATATTGCTTAATATAACATAGATTTTGATCTATCTGATTTGAAGATTTATGGATCAAAATTGTGCAGCTTTTGGATCCATCTGGATCAAACCTGCATAGGTTTCAATTTGAATCTGATTAAGTGCAGGATTTTTTTTGGCTTTGATTTGAATGCTCAAAGTTTTAATGGCGGTTTTTTCTTTGTAATTTGTACTCCTGAAAAATTCCTTGAAAGAATGAAAACTGTTAACGAATACATAAATACATTTCTGTATAAACAAACGTATATTATTTTCACGTCTGTTGTTGTTGAACTACCAAAACAGAAACCCTAGATTTGAGTTCTCTAGCAGCTAGCAAATCTCCGATGACACCTAACTCCGATAGTTCAATCCACTCTGTCACTCCTGAGAAGTCAGGTACTTCCATGCCGTGATTTCTCCCAACCACCATTAGATCATAATCCTTACAGAGCATTCGGATGGTGCTTGCTACTTCAGGACCATCCGTGAAAGTCTTCTCCGTATATCCAACACAGTTGGTGGCATGTGTATCTTTCAGATCCTCTAAGACCTCGTGATCAAGAATGTGTTCCCAATTCATCGTCTCTGTTTCTTGGTTTGAGACCAATCTGATCACACTTACATTAACCCTCGGGTTAAGCTTCATCCTCTTAACCAGAGAGACTGCCTCTCGATCGTCTTTGCCTCCAATGAAGATCACACCGACATCGATCTTGCACTTCCTCGTGCCTCTATATCCACGGTCCACAAGTATCCCAATAGAACATGGTGCATGCTCGAGTAATGACACGTTTAGACGCCTTATGGCCTCGTCGTCTGACTCAAACGCTCCTTCTACGGTCCATTTCCTCCCTGATGGGACGATGATCATCGACGTGATCTGATCGAGAGCGAGTGTACATATTTCATCGTGCATTAAGTTCTCATGTGTCATGACGGTGAACATGGTCGTGGTCACCGAATCCAACTGGCTGAAGGCAAGTTTTGCGGTGTGGATGTAAGAGTTATTCATCTGGTTGTTTGATTTCACGTTGTGCGCAATCATGACAGGGATGATCTTACCCACGAGCTTCACGAGGTGGAGGATGGTGACCATGATTGGGGAGGAAAATAACTGGAGAAGTGCAATGTCTCCAGAGATGTTTTCAGGTCTGTGGACACAAGTCAGAATCCGCAGATCTGAGTCTGGTTTTAAACTAAAGATGTTCCTTTTTCGGTGACCTATGTACTTCCGCTTTGGATCGTACAAACTAGGCAAGACCGCAGGAACAATCGCAGAGTTTAGCAGTGCATAAACCACCAAGAACGTGTACGTTGCCTGTGATATATACTGCAAAATAGAAGAAGTAAACTTATCATGTACATGGCCGGATTTGAGATTTTGGGATTTGAAACATTTCTTAAAAACTTTAATAAAAGAATATTTCAAAAAATTTGAGATCAAGATAATGTTTCATTGAACTGTGTCCAGATCCGCATGCATGTAAATATTATAAGATCATGACAAAAATATAAACTTATGGGTCAGGGGAATCACCGAATCGTCAAATGTAGACTCGTAGAGAAATATTTCGGAGAAACTCTTGCAGCATAAGAGGATGGAAACGGCGAAGGCCTCCTTTATTGGTAACTTGCAGTACAAGCAAGGCGCGACGCCAGCAGCCAGTTTGAAAAAGAGCGTTAGAACCAACAAAAACATGTTGTAAATGATGTCATCAAACTCATAGATGACCTTCATCACATCACATCTCATCGTGCTGAATGCGATAGAGATCGGTATCAGCACGTTCTTTGTTAAATCGTAGTACTTGGCTTCCAAGGCCGATCCTAAAGGTGGACCGTCTGGTACGATGAGGCCGACCGTGAATGGTCCCAATAGGTATTTCATATTGAAGAACGTGGAGTAAGCGGCAGAGCCCAACGCGGTCAAAACTGCAGCATGTATGTACTTATCCGCCACGGGTTTGCCTTCAGGTGTGCGTTGTACAATCCACTCCACGGTTGGCCTAAAAATGAAAAAGACTACAAGAAAGAAGATGATAACAGCTATGAAGTCACGATAAGCCGTCGCTGGGGAGACGTTCTTGTACGTTCCTGCACAGTAAGCGAGTATGCTTACGATAACCCCAAGGACGTCATTGATCATGGATGCAGACAATACAAGGCGACCAAGCTCCGAGTTAAGGATCTTGAGCTCCAACAAGATAAAAGTAACCGTGGGCAAGAGAATTGAGGACTGACTTGAGATCATTACAGTCCTCTCGGCCAGGACTTTCTTTGGTGGCATGTAATGAGGATCCACATTGTCCGTGTATAGGTTCCTGAAACATAAGCCGCCGAACAATGGCACGATGAAGGTCAAGACACCGATCACGATGGGCAGCGGCCCACTGTTGAATGCTAATCTACGGCTGATTCTAACTGACATTAAGAAGGTAAGTAGAATGTTTCCACACACTCCTACGCCTCTTAACGCCGCGGTTCCATCCAGAGCAGGATCCGAGGATAGTTTTTCTGAAGATTTCTCGAGAAGATCAAACAGTTGAGGCCCCAAAATCAGACCAGCCTGAAATAAAATAGGTAGCTGGCTTGTAAGCAGGGCCGGTCCTGGACCAAGCCGGATGAAACATTGGCCTTGGGTCCCCAAATTTTTTGAAGAAATTTATATATACATAACCCAAAAAAAAAATTTAGGCTCCCAAATTCGTAAAAAAAATAATTAGTTGAAATCGTTAAGAAATCACTTTAGGTCCCCTAAATCTCAGGGCCAGTCCTATTGTCAAGTTATGTCGGTTTGTATTATAAAAGTTATATTAGTATCTTATATGGATGGGTAGTTACCATGAAGTGTGACGCAATTTGGGAAATGCCGATGAATCTAAAGAACATGTGGGAGGTGATGATGAAGATGAATATAAGAAATATCTGAATCTCCAAAAGAGGGAGTGAGTAGCCGAAAACAACATAGGGCGAATTTAGGTTCTCCCATAATCCAAAAGAAGAGGTGTTGAAAATTAAGGATCTGCAACCGCCGATATAGGTCGATGTATTCATAAATATGGGTCAAGAAACGAGAGAAACTATAGATTTTTTTTTTGTTCTTTTTTTTTAAAAAGCTGTAAAGAAGGTTTGAATCTTTGGATGTGTAAATTTTGTTGTTTAATTTGTTTTTGTTTAATCGGAAAAAAATTGTTTTTGGTCTATGATAAGAGTTAGTTAGTCAGAAACTGTTAGGATTTTGGCGACTATGATTGGATTGGAAAACCTGTAGATACATATGAAAGCACACAACAAATTTAGATAGTTTTTTATCATGTTTTAATCTGCTGGCAACAATATCTTTTCCTTGAACTAATGGAACCTCAAACTTAGAAACATGCATCCACACACTGAAAAGAATATGTAGTTCTAAAAAATGTGAATCTCCACGGTGAACGAATATCGTTTGCAATTTATTAACCTCCGTACATTAGACTAATTTTGTAATGGATAACGTGATCTGGCACCAATATGCGGTTTAAATTAGTGTTTATAACGTTTTCATCTAGCGCAGTCCATAGTATTTTGTGTTCCTATTAGTTCAATGAAACCAACCTGGAGCAAACACCAATATACAGTAAAAATTCTATAATTTGATAATGCCGAAACTATAATATTTTATTAGTTTATAAAGTTATTAATTTACAAAATATTTTCTTTTTAGATTTTTTATTTAAAATAGTTTTTTCAAACTCAGAAAAATATTTAATTTTAGTGTATATACATTGATTAATTTGTTGAAATTTGTCATTCATATTGTTTTATGATATTACTTGGTGTATATAATATACGTTTCACATAATTTATATTAGTTTTAATATACTTTTATTAAATCTCATCAAAATATACTAAGTGTTAAGAAAATAAAGCTAATTCTATTATGAATATAAAAAATAATATGATGATTTGTTTGTAATATATAATATGTGTATACATATAAATTATTAATTTATAATTTTAATGGTCATATATTTACATAGATTTTCTAAAAAGTTATTATCTTATTATTTTATCGATTTGTATCATATTTTGAACTGGTCCAATTTAGGAATAGAAAATTTTATTAATTTATGGTGTTTATTAATGAGAAATACCATAGGATAGTTATAAAAAAGTTGTCACAAAAATAGCATTCAAAGAAAAAATGACCAAAAGAAGTTTTATTAAAGGGTGTAATATACAATTATATATACCCTTAGGGTTAACTAATCTATATTTAGGGTTTAGAGATATATAGTGGTGTTTTGGAGTGAGTTTAAATTTTTTTTAAAAAATATGAAACTTTTCAAAATAAAAATAGTTTTTTTGTCTTTTTTTCTTTAAGTTTTTTATGACAAAACTTAAAAATGCTATTTGAATTTTTTTTATTAATTTATAGAATTTCTATTGTAATTTTTTCATACTTATATGTGAGTGTTTTTATAAGATCTTTCGGTGCCCGTACTAATATGTATATATGTGACAATTTGATTTCACAAAATTATATATATATATATATATATATATATATTGTGCTAATTATATATATAAATTTATACATGTACTTAGGGGTTATTTTTCTTTAACTTTTTTCTATATTGATTTCCCTTGGCTATTGAACAAACAAAAATAATGAATTAACATAATCATGACTTTGTAGGGTTTCAAAAGAGAAGAAAACCAAGATTTTCTCGTACAATCGAAATTTTTTCTTGTCTGGAAAAGAAAAGTACTATGCTATTGTTGAAATCATTTTTAAGCAATACCAAGTTTTGGCCTTTTGCTTTAAGGAAAAGACCAATTAATAGAGTATTTGCTTTAAGGAAAAGACCAATTAATAGAGTATGCAATCTCTATATAATCACTCTTACGTCTTTACTTTTCCCTTAAGCATATTAAATCATAACTAGTACATGGAAATATATTAATAAAATGGATACAAAACTTGTTTTGGAGTTAGTTAAGTGTATATGATACTACAACTGAACTATAGCACAATTGTAGCTCTCGTCTAAATATATGAATTTTTTCCTTATCTCAACATTAATAATTCAATAATGAATGAAGTTAGATAAAGTTTCAATATCATAATCAACAAGACACCTCATAGAGCTAAGAGCTTGGGAGTTGGGACACACTTATAACAGGATACAATGAGATTACTTGCACGGTAATTGAATTTACAAAAAAAAAACATTTTACCCTACTTTAAAATGTATAAAATATCTTTCCAAAATCTTACACTTTTATGCATATATTAAATTAATTTAATAGTTTGTGATATCTATTTTGTAATTTCTTTCATAGTCATTGGGTTCTTAATTAAATTATAAATGATTTTTCATTTGAAAAAAAAAATTCTTAATCTTTAATATTTTAAAGAGATAAAGTATTTACTTGAAATCTCTACAGTTGGGCAAGCATAAAATCAAAGAGATTAGAAAGAAAATAAAATAACTCTTCAACTTAAAAAATGATCAAAAAAGGGAGAAAGCCAATCATTATGCAGGTGATGAAACCAACTTCAAAAGACTAGGACAATATGTCTAGAAGGTGACAATAACAAAACTCCGCTCTAGCAATATTTTGCTTAGTGACCATAAAAAGCCTCTAACTCTAAATAAAATGTTTTTGTGGTTCGTTCTTGTCACGAAATGATTTTTTTTTCATGATCTTTGTACATAAAACTTCACGTAATCTATGGCATAATTCACGAAATATTTGTGGAGAAATAATTTTGTTTCCTTCCCTTAACGTCTTTGCACTAAATCAGGTGTTTTCATTCTAGTACTGCATGATAAAAGGTTGGGAGGTTATAAGACAACTCAAATACGTCGCATGCCAATTTTTCAGTTCGGTAGTGCTAAATCTCTATTCCCCTAATTATTTCACGATTTTCTTGTTTTAACCAACACTCAGAATTTTTAATCAACCTTAACCTCGATTTTTTTAAAAAGAATAATCACAGCGTGTTCTAAAACTATTACCATTTCATTACTAGCAAGAATGTTCTTATAGAAGATAAATTAACTCGAAATGAAAAATATATAAATATTTTCAATGTATTTATTGGGATGTAGATCTTGAAATCTTGATTAACCTAAAGATTTAAATACTCCCTCCGTTTCTTTTATATGATGTTTTAGCTTAATACACGGAGATTAAAAAATTTACATTTTTTATAAGTATTTTTAAAGATATAATTTTAAAATCATTTGACCAATTATAAAAAAAATGTACAATTTTATTGGTTAAACAAATTCTAATAAAGCTAAAATTAAAATTAAAACTTCAAAACATATTTTAAAATTTTAAAACATCATCTGAAACAACATAAAACTTATAAAACAAAACGGAGGGAATATGATTTTGCTAGACAATCAGTTTCACTGACCACTTGACCAGATTAGACTCTAAATATCTGGATTTCAAGAGATTCCAAATAGATGTTTGACTAAAAAAGAGATTCCAAATAGAATCTTGAATCTCAGCTTATAATCAATCGTTTTATATATTTGAGAAAGGCCCATATGATAATTTTTTTTTCACCCCAATCTTTATTAGCACATAGACATAAGATCCGGCTGTAGATCTTCAGGACCCACCCACATCCCCAAAAAGTGGTAAAACATCAAATCCCTTCTTTACTAGTTGTTGGCTTACCCATCGACTTTCCGGGTCTCATTTCCCACCCAACGCCCTTTCAACAAAATATTGCATTAGATACCTTGAACAAAAACTTTGTAATGAATATACCCTTGAAGTTTCCAAAATTAATCAAACACCCCCAAACAGAAAGACTTTTTTAATATTTGTCTTAATTAAACACCAAAACATACATCACATTCAGCTCTCTAGCTTTTAGAATTTTTGTATTATACAAACAGAAGTTAAACAAAAACAAAAAACCCAATAAGTTTACATACATGGAGCCAAAACATGGATGTGAAATTGGGTTTAGAAACAAAAATCAACAAGCAACAAAAACAAAAACAAAAACAAAAGCAAAACTCTCTCACTTGGTAAAAAAAAACTCTTGTTTGAGCTTGACTTAAAACCAGGGGAGTTTCATTCCCATCATTACTCTAGATCTAAACCCTAAATGGATCAGATTCACTCTCTACAATTGCAGGAAAAAAAAAATCAAACTCTACCTACTTAAACTGACTAAAAACCACTCTCACTAAAACCCCAAGTGAGATTAATACTATGGTATATTAGAAAGACTATTACTGTTTTTTTGTTGAGTAAGGATATAGAAGATCAGTGCGCAATTTTCTTGTTAAACTCTCTCGTACTTAGTTTCAGAGTAAGACCCATCTGAGATTGAGAAAGCTCTTCTCTTGTTAGAATTCCCACAAACAGAGCTCTGAAACTGAGGAGATGGGACGGTGACCGGAGGGATGTCAGAGGTCTCAAGTGGTGGCGGAGGGTGACGCCATTGAGGCAAGGGACCGGCTAAGAGTAGTGTCTGAAGCAATGGACCTGCCTTGAGAACAGCTTGTAAAAGACTTCCCTTTTCAGGCAGTGGCTGCTTTTCCATCAACAATGCAGCCATTGTCTCAACCTGAGACGCTGTGTTTGGATCAATCACTGACGGCGACATGATGCTTCCTTCGTCTGTGTCTGAAGACGAAAAACTCTTGTTTGAGTTAGGATTCTGCTGGTGAAGTTCTTCGATGCTTGAAGCTCCTGATAAAGGAGGAGTGATATGATTCTGCTGCTGTTGAAGCAAGAGGTTATGACATTTCTCGAGAGCTTCGTCTCTTTCTTTGAGGGTTTTGGTTAGAACATCTTCGAGATGGATCAATTGTTCATCTCTCTTCCTTAGTTCCTCTTGAGCCACGAGTTTCGTTTGTTCTAACTCCATTGTCGTGTACACAAGTGTCTCTCTTAGCTCTTCCATTGTCTGAACAAAACAAAAAAAAATACTAATCAGAGAAAACCCCTTCCAAATTAGGGTTTAGGTCACAAAATTAACCGCACAAACACAGCAATTACCCTCAAAATTATTGTCTTTTCCAGCTAAATTTCATACAAAAACGCGAAAAATAAGCTAAAAATTCGAAATTGAAGGATTAAGAACACCTCTGTAAAGAGCCAGACTTTGAAAACTCAGAACAAAGTTATGGTCTTGTAACATACATTATGCATAGATCTAAGCAGAACAGTGAATAAATAAAAACAGATAAAACCAAAATGTAGAAAAGAAAAATGTCCACCTTTCCATGAGAGAAGTAAGCCCAGGTAAGAAGAGCATTGTTTTGCTCCATAATCTCAATTAATCTTAAGTAAGAGATGTTTAGAGTATCTAAACAAGATGGAGAGGAACAGAATGTGTTTAGTGAAGGGTTGTTCTATGGAAAGAAAATGGAGAAATGGAGAGAGAGAGAGAGTTATAAAAGTAGTGAAACTTAGGCTATGATTAACCCGGATCTCTTAAGGTGGGATTCTTAACGAAAAATTTGTCTTTTTAATTTTTTTTTTTTTTTTTACATTTTTCCCGCTAAGAGACGGCTCTTATGGTTCTTATTTAAGAGACGGTTCTTAGCGTTTTTTAGTTAAAAGCTAAGATACGTCTCTTAGAAAAGCTAAGAACCCCACCTTAAGAAACCCCGGTTAATCCTGCTCTTACTGGAGCATATGCCTGTGATATACAGAGCTTTCAACTCCTTTTTATCTTTCAATATATCCAACATATTCTACACAAAAGTTCAAGCCCCACCGAAAATAATAATATTCTATATAAGCATTATTGTATTCGTTACGTTTATATATTTCATTATTACGAACATAACTGTAATATATTACCGGATGATCGGATATCACTCATGAGGAATTATATACACTAAAGTATGACAAATATATATTTATTATGTTTTATATTAAGTATTACTTTAAATTTATTTTTTGTTTTAAAGTAAATATCATTTTACAATTTCAATATAATTTTGTACATTAAATTTATTTTTACCTTTTTAAATAATTAATAGATTTTTATTTAAATTATTTTTTATTTAACTAATCATGCATTAAATAAAAATATATTAATCTACTATACAATGTTTTTAATTTCTCTATCAAAATAACACTTATAGCGAAACAGATGGAATGTTTTCTTTCATTTAAATAGTTTATTGGGATTAGTAACTAACTCACATTACCTAACTAACTCACCATTAAACATATATGACATTGGATTCCGAAAGAATGGTGGTGGAAGAGAGAACAATTTGCAATGTTTCTGCATAATCAGACCTTGTAGGGGGCAATTGCCAATGACCATTGCGAACCGCAAAAGCAACACAAGCATCACGTTGGATTCGTAGGTTTCTCAGTCTGTGAGGACCAAAGATAGAGAACAACTTCCCAAGATCCATCCAAGTATCAAACTAAAGAAAGGCAGACTGACCATTACCAACAGAGCATCTCAGGAATTGATGAAGTAAATGTCTGAGATGTAGTATGCTCCTAATTATCTTATACAACCGCTAAGAATCAGCCATTAACAATATATTCTTTTCGCTAGAGGTTAACTAGGCTATCTAGGAATCAAAATTTAAGAAAAAGTTTCATAACCTTTTGAGACGAAAGATCATCTCAAACTCTTCAGGCTTTTAAGCTCAAAAATCATCTTAAATATTTTTAAAATTCATGTTTGAAAAAATAAAATTTATCATTTTAATATAAATAACTCTCATTTTGAAATTGAATATATAGCCTAAATATTTTTAGTTAGTTAAAATTATAATAAGTTTAATTAAAAAATAGCTACAGTTGAAATACTACCATCTTATTATATACATCAATAACGTAATTATATTTATTTATTTTACAAGTACTAAGTCACTTATAAATAACACATGTATAATGAATATCTCAAAAGTTCTTGAATGAAAATTTATTTTGACTTTATTTCGTAATTATTTTTGAGTTGAGATTTCTACTAAATATTTTGTAATGGTCATGCTCTACAGTCACGTTTTATTGATGTATGAGATAAATAGACACAAAATATGTTCTGACAATTCTTTTTATTTTCCCTACTTATCGCTAGGGGATAGAAGTACTTAAAACATTTGCATTAGGCTTCTTAATATCATAGTATAATATAATATGTGAGGTCCTAGTTTTACTAATTTTAGTTTTGTATATTTGTAAACAATCATCTATAAGACTATTTTGAAAGTCAATTTACAACAAACAAAACGTATTTAAAAATTTCAAATTATTTTCATTCACATTAGACTTCCAAAACACTAGGCACGACCCTAGCTTTAGGTGTGCAATGACCGGTACTGTAGAAGTTTACGTACATACCGGGCTCACTCTCTCAAGAGTCTAATTCTCTTTAAAGTTGTTTTGTTTTTTTTCTATAGTATTGTCGTTGCGTACACCAGCATTTTTTGTCTTTTATCCAAGACGACACAAGACCTAAGAGTAATTGTCTTTTGACATTACGCCGATTCACATCACCGAGAAGAGCGGAAACCGAATGCTACATTTCCACATTTAGTTTTCTTGGTATATCATTGACCAAAAAAAAAATTTCTTGGTATATATACTTTTCATTAATTATCATATATGCCTGTATCATATCAGTTATCATATATGCCTGATATATTCGGTGAAGTTTGTATGTATAACTGTGTTTTGCTCAAATTTGTAAGAAAACTGCGTTGTAGGTGAAAATTGTACTGTGGTTCAAGATTAGTCGATATGTCTAAATCTAGAAACTACCACAAAGGTTAAAAACAAAATAATAATAATAAATTGTAGTAGTTTTAGGAAGTAGTTGATAAGAACTATATAAATTAATAAAAAAATTAATTATGAGTTGGACTAATTCAAAATCTGACACAAATCAATAAAATAATAATATAATATTTTTTAAAAATTTTTGATGTAGATGATCTCACTAAAATTATAAATTAATAATATAAAAATATAAGCAAAACATTTATACTATTTTTATATTCACAATGTAATTATCTCTATATTTATTTTATCAATATTTTAATATATTTTGATAATATTATCGAATCTCATGTAAACAATGAAATTCAGATTTCTTTTTTTTATTTTATTTTTAAATAAGAAAATTCACTGAAATACTCTAAAATCACCAGAAAACTCTTAAAATTCACAACTTAAATATTTGAAATAATAAAAATTAGAAAATAATAGTTAAAATGACAAGTTCATAACATTAGATTTAAATTGAAATTTAAAATTTATGTTTGAATAGCATTAAATATGTCACTGTAATAAAAATCACTTCAAATTTTATATTGAATTTGAAAAATAGCTTTTATTTTACTTTCTAGAAAAGAAATTAGGAGCTGATCTTCTCGTAAGTTAGAAAATAGCATATGCACTTCACTGTATTTTCTATAATAACTTGTAGCACACTTCATAATTCTTTTTGTTTAAAATGTCAAATTGATTGGAAATTTAAAGAAAATATAATCATATATAAATGTTCATAAAATTATTGTAAATCTTCACGCTCACGTTAATTTTTAAAACGGTTAATTACAAAAATATCTTAATAATTTAAACATATTATATCTAATTACCACTAATACTTTTTTAGTTTTTCTTTTCGCTTAAAAATTCTAATTATATTTTTAAATTCAATTTTCTTTTTATTTATAACTCTTATGATACCTGATAAATCACACAAATATATCTATAAAATTTACAATATACCATTTAAATATATATAAAGCTTTATTTAGAAAAGGAAAATTTACAAAACAAGTAAAAATAAGTATAGTCATCAAAACTAATAATATATATATTTTTAAATATAAGTTAAATAACCCAGTAGTTATTAAATCTATTTTTCTTTACTATGACTATATTTTCGATCAAAATATTAGGAAAGAAACAAAAAACTTTTATATAAAAGAATCGATGGTATGTAACATATTTTTAAGAAAAAAATATTTACATTAAGACTAACTTTAAAACGATTTGACAGTATAAACCATAAGAATTTTATCATAGTATAGTTGTAACAAAAGCAATTTTCATTTAGTTTAAAAATATTACAGTCCAGTATATCTGGAATATGGATACTATTTTGCTATATCATATAATAAAATTCTATTTATTTTCATACAAAATTAACAAATGAGAAAATAGCAAGAACTATATATATATATATTCATGCAAGATTCATTATGTTTGCTTAACACAAATTGATGGTAAAGTAAAATCTTTTTAAAAATAGTTTACATCAAGACTAACTTAAAAGCGATAAAATAATTTAAACCATAGGGATCTTATTATAGCATAATTATAGTAAGAAAATTATGCTTTAATTAAAATACTATAGTCCATTATATCCAAAATATGGATAGTTAAAGTAAGAGAAATTTTCTAAACTACCATTTTAATAGTACTTTTCATGTTTACATTAACCATATTTACCATTAATTTAAATGAGTAAATAGACATTTATACTTCTATGGTTAATTAATCTAGATTTAAGGTTTAGATCTTATGGGGTTGAAGGGTAGGGTTTAGGATTTAAAAATAAATACATAAATATTAAAAATTGAAAATAATTTTATTAAAATAGCTTCAAAAAGAAGTTTTAAATTTCAAAAATAAAATTTGAAAACGAATTAAAAAAAAATCAAAAATATAAAAAGTTTTGAAATTTTTTAAAAACTATTTTTATTTGTTTTATTTTTTATTATTTATTTAAATAATTATTTATATTTATATTTATAAATCAAGGATATAAGATTCTTTTGTTTTTTAATGAAGAATATATTTGTGTAAATATTTTTTTAATGAAGGTAAACATGAATAATGGTACATGCCATGTGGTAAACTTGAAATTCTCCCTTAAATTAATTGTAATTCTCATATTTAACATTATTTAATAATATTTTTTCATACATATAAATGATAAAATGATTAATTTATAAACAAGTGAGAAATAATATCAAAGAAATGTTATTATTTATATTGTTTTACATAATATTTTATATTGTTTGGATACAAGTTTAATTATTATATTGTTTGCAAACATGATTAGTAGCATAATGACATTTTATATAATTACACTTAATGAATTCCTTGATTTTATTAATTACTAATGGCATCTTAGTTTAATATCAAACATAACTAAAAATTAGGTCAAAAGTTAATGTTTCTATTTTAATAAGATAAATCACTCGGGTTAGATGAACGATTAAAATTCATATGGAGCCTCCAAAGGGATTTCATACTTCTTTGGTGCAATTATTAGTATTCCTTCCTTATTTCTTTGGATTGCTGTTTCTAGGAGTCATCAACGGTATTGACTCGAGAGTTTCTTTCAGACGTTACTTCTATGTGTCACAATTATCTATGTGTCACAATTATGTTGGGTGTCACCAAAAGTCTGAACATACATAGGGATTGCTTCCGGTATGAACATAACTCGCAAGTCGCAAAGGTTTGGAAGTTTTTTACATGTATTTTGACTTAAGTGGGGCTACTTAATTGTTCTTGACAGGCCTGGCCCGTCTCACGTTTCTTGAGCGGCCTGTGCAATAATTATTTATTATAACCAATATGAAAGATCGATGATCATTAGAGCTACTATCTTTATCATTCAATAGAAGCATGTCCACGTCCTTGAGCTAAGCCTCCCAGAAACGAAGAAGGCGAGTGCCAAGAGTCTGAAAACGAAAGATAGCGTTTGTAGATGTTGATAGCAGGCGTTTCAATGGAGGTGATTGGAGATACGGTTTGCGAGAAAGTAGTTATATTAGACTTTTGTGGGCCTTTTTAATTTTTAATGGGACACCGAAATCATGTTTTCAATCAAAATAAAGTTTACTCATGAGGCATAAGCCCAATAAGGTGGGATAGCTCAATCATAAGAGAACGTAAGCAGATGTATAAATAGCGTTCAGCATAACCATTTTTTTATGAAACAATCATGTTTTAATTTTTAAAATGAATCTAGAATCAAAAAGATTTTAAAAAGAAAGTGTTTACTTTAGGAATCAGTTTTCCAAAAGCTTTTATTTAGTGTTTTCAATATGTCTGAAAATAAATCACAGAAAAAAATAAAGTTACAGTTAAGCATCTACAATCTCTTCATGCCTAAAAATACAGTACCAACTAATCATGCCCATATAGATCGTAAATTACATATCATCCTCAGTTATTTATTTTTAAATATTCGATCTTTCTTAAATTTTTAAACTTCCAGTTTTGTTTAAATAATTTGGTGCAGAAATTATTCGACGCAAAATCAAGTTTCAAAAGAGAAAATAAACACAATTGATTTTGATAAATCAGTTAAATAGATAAAAATTATAAAGACGACTGAGAAAAAAGAAAAAAAAAACTTAGAAAACAGTTAAATGAATTTCCGGTTGCAAATAGAAGTGTTATATATAATTAGAGGTTTTTATTCTCTTATGACTTTGTTTAGCCCATTATATATAGTTATTCAGGCTAAATTTTGAAAACTTTTATGTATTGTGGTTAGGTGGGATTTCATATATTCAAAAAAAGGAACAAATTTGTGTTATTTTGGTGATATTTTGCCATATAACAACTAGTATTTTTCAAACTATTTCTATTGTTACTTGATATTGAATGTTATACTACTGTCATTTTATTTAAAATATTAAATATATTAATTTACTTAGCTAGTTTATTACTCCCTCCGTTTCATATTAAGTGTCGTTTTAGAAAAGTTTTTTTGTTACAAAATAAGTGTCGTTTTTTACTTCGATGCAAAATTTATTAATTTTATGTTGTAGTTTATTTTTCTATTGATTGAAATATGGTTAAGTGTATAGGTAATTGTGTTTTTATATAAAAAATATGTAAAATTAATTGTTTTCTTAATCCGTGTGCAAAAATCTAAAGTGACACTTATAATGAAACAGATGGAGTACCATTTACGTATTCCATCAACCAATAAAATATAAATCATAATAATGTTATCAGTAAATGACTAATATTCATCTATTGTTCTGATCAATATTTTTTTTGATTTTAATTGTTATTGTAAAGTTAATTAATCTGAATATTTTTAGAAATATACTTCTACAGTTTTGATAATACTTTTTCCAAAGATTTATAGTACAAAGAATTTAGCAATATGAACAAAAATTAAAACAACATATGATATAATTTAACTGAATTAGTTTTTTGGAAAATGTGTTTCATAGTTTAATTTTTTCTTAATCCAAAAACTTTAAAAGTATCGATAATTTAGCAATGTAAAAAATTATTAGTAAATAAATAATTTAGCAACCCAAGCAAAATAAACATAAGGTCTTCCTAAACAGTAATTATCTGATAAAATTCTTCATTTTTTATAAAAAATCTTTTATTTACTATAATTTGTTCATAAAAGGTATCGATTTCTAGTAAGCAACATAAAATAAATATTGGAGAAGTAACATAAGAAGCTTTTAAAAAGAATTTTAAAATTTTTCTTTTCTTTTTTGCATTCAATGTTTTTAAAAAGGCTTTGTTAGCATGGAGACAAATTGTGAGGAACTCGTATCAAACATGATGCCGACTTTCCATAAATTCACATGCAAATGAGCAGAAGAAACTAACACTTCTAAATAAGACAACAACTCCCCATAATTTAAGCCAAAAAAAAAAGAAATAAGACAACAACAATTAATAAATCATGTCATGAAATCTTCGAGAATTAGATTGGGGTCCACACTTTTCACTTTCTCTTTCGACATTGGGAGACGTGGCTCATCATTATCATCGTCGACGCTCGTAACGTATCCCTCCCCTATAGATTCTTGATGAATGTTGAAAGACCCCCTCCTCGTTTTTTTCTGTTTTTTAATTAAAACGAATATAAATTTTCGGTTTCTAGAAAGAATATTAGTTTTTGTTAATTACCTCGAATATTTTTGCAACAATAACATGTGTAGAGTTTCTATGAAAAATTAAACACTCCACTATACAATTGCATTTTGTTTCGCTATCAACCTTTTTTTTGTGTGCAAATGTTTCACTATCAGATTATCTATACGATATATCATGCAATTTTTTCCTACCGTTCTTTTTACAATGCCAAAAAAAACGTTTCCTAACCACTTAATAAGATAATTAGACATCAATTTTGTTTGTATGTGCTGAATAAAATTGTCTAACCGCTTATTCCATGAGCCACACTGAGAGTACACGGGTTGATCACTATTTGGGGATGTCAGGATTTATTGCGCACACACACATATACATGATTTTTTTTATACTAATATTCTTCAGCCAAAACTGTTTTGTAAATCAATTTGTTATTAACTAATCAACCATTAATTTGCACTGTTACAATCAGTCGGCAGTGCCTATACTTTTTTTTCTTTTGTAAATGTTTAATCCTAATAATGGCGATTGAAGATTCAGTTGTTAATATATAA
Source organism: Moricandia moricandioides (assembly GCA_905132885.1). Lineage (NCBI taxonomy): Eukaryota > Viridiplantae > Streptophyta > Magnoliopsida > Brassicales > Brassicaceae > Moricandia > Moricandia moricandioides. The sequence continues at coordinate 26,306 of CAJHQQ010002199.1, forward strand.
ATAAAATAATAATACAAGCCAACCACCTTCTCTTTTTTCTTCTTTGGGCCAACACAACAATACAATACCATATATTAAAAATATAACACAATATTACCACAATTATTAGAAAATCACAAATAGAACAAAACAAAAGTATTAAAAAAAAAACTTTTCTTTTTAATCTCAAATCATTGGAGGACAGGACGCTCTAACTGCTGCACTTAGTTTCAGTGTGGACCCGTCTCAAGACCTCCCATTATTAACTTAAAATATGTATAAACTGATAATGCAGAATAAAAGTATTAATTAAAACCTTTTATTTTGTTTGTTTTAACACTCTGGTGTTTGTGTATGGTCTCTTTTAGGGTCATGGCAATAGTTATAGACCAAGAAGTTCCTCTGTGCCCATGCCATAGCCACCCTTTGTTGCTGGCTCAATCCTCGGTTCCCTGTAGGTGCAGCCGATGGTGGTCTGCATGAGTTAGACCCGTCTCCTGTGCATCCAGCTATCTTAAAGTTTCTGTACTGGGCCACAAATGGTTGGTATCGATAGTCAGCCTTGATCCTCCCGTTTTCAGTGGCCCAGTCTGATGCATCCCATATCGATCCGTACACCCACATCGGTCTGGTAGGAAAGATAGCTTCACTCTTTCTATCATACGTACGTATGGGTACATCGTCTACATAAAATCTATGTAATATGAAAAAAAAAAATTGATCAGTTTAAGGATATCAAACGTAACAGATAGATATAATTAGTATAACGATTCCTATGTACATATATAAAGATTGATCTTGACTTACACAATTTGATTAGGGTTCCACAAAATTGCGTAATGGTGAAAATCTTGAGTAGGATCAAACCACAAGTTAAATTTCATTTCTCTACCAATGACATTTCGGTCACCACTTCCTCTAACGAATACATTAGTCTGAAGGCTATAAGGTTTCCCAGGCGTTGTTCCTAGAAACTCGATATCAACCTCGTCGTGGTCTCCACGATGCTCTTCGTTGTTCGAGAGCTACAAATCCAAAAATTGATATGAAATTTTAGTAACTCTTTAAGTCTAAAACTATATATAGAATATATAGTTCAAATATATATATAGTTAATTAAATCGTTTCTAGAGAGGGATGGTTTACAAAGAAGGACGTATCAACTCCAGCTGTGTAGCCTGATTGGACCTTAATGGAAGCACCAAAGTAACCCGATGTGTACGGACGTAGAGACTTGAATCCACTCCCTGTTCATAATCACATGAAAGTTAGTCTCAGTGTTTCTATTATATTCGACAAAAGCATAAATGATTAAAATAATTAAATAGGGAATTATATATAATAAACATAAGCTACCGACACTTTTTTTCAAGACGTGCGGACCGTGCGGTGAATAAATTGTCACGTATACATCTAAATAAATTTTAAATTGTTTTTCTATGTTCCTTTTTTCAAATGAATACCAAATATAATTTGTTTTTAACGTATATAGCATGGACCCAAAATATGGACCAACGGATCGAGCCCACAAATTTTTGGCTGCACACAAAAAAAGGTGAAAAAGAAAGAACAAGACCAGAAGATTTGTCGAGCCAAAGAGTGAGTGTATCTTGTCCTCTGCGCTGGTGTTGAAACCCCCACTGAGTCCGAAACTCACGATCAAATGGTGAAGTCGGTACACGAGAACTCGGGTAGTAACCCGGCGAAGGAGAACGTTGGCTGTAACCACAAGGGCACAACACTAAGAGAGCTAGAAGAACAAGAGGAAAAGCCATTTAAGGAGTGAAGTAGAACCCTTTGAGTGGTTACTACAAAAGGGTGAATAATTAGATTGTTGAATGAATGAAGAGAAGTGAAGAACACCAGTGAGTGTTTAAATAGAGAGACTGTAGGTCCTACTGCTATAGAAGTGAGTGAGTGTTATCCGTTGATTGGATGGGCCTGATAGACTGATCCTAATATCCCATACCAAATATGAAGATTTTCATGTCAACTTGTATATTAATTAATTAATTAATCAAGAAAATGGAGTACTTAATATAAAAATTCAAGATAAGGAATCTGAAAGTTTTTTTTTCTATAAAGAGTCTAATGTATGTTCAACAAATACTTCCTTATTCAAATCATAATTGTATAACGTGGTAGCTCTTTTTTTTCTTTTTTTACACTCCCGAAAATGATTTAAAGTTTTCTGGTAAAACGTTGTTTTCTATAAACAAAAATAGATTAAATCCACTTATTTGGTAGAATGTTAAACCAAGGGTTAATTACTAATTTGGTGGTATATGATTTGGACTTTAATTAGGAAATTAGACCTTTTAATAAATGACTTGATTTTTATATAATAAAAGACAGAAACACCCTTTGTCAGTTGGACGAGGATTAACGTTTTTGGCTTCATCTTGCAGACCAAAACTGAAAAAAACGTAAAGAGAAAATATCTTACATAGATAATCGATTTCGGTTGAGGCAACGTCAGCCATCTGTTTTTTATTTCTGACAACCAATAATATTATTATTCGAAGCCCAATAGCTTTTACAAATGGTACAATATTGAAGTTCGTAGCCCAACATTATTCTACTAAAGATAAGCTTGATAATGCTTAAATTACTTCCACTACAAAAAAAAACTAGCACTAAACCTAGTTGACTGTCTCACTAAACCTGTGTCTCGAGCAGCCTTTACTCCACTGTGCAACAAGATTGGTCTCACCTATGGTCATCCATCTTAAAGGGGGCATGCTAAGATATTTTCATATCTCATTGTGATATTCACATATCTTGTAGTTATATAATATTTCCTTAGTGTAGATACATTCTAGATCACTCGTGTACAAGAGAGGAGCATAGACAAAAGGGTTCGAGAGAAAGTCGAAGGTAGCAAGTAAGAGGTGATGAACTGGCAAATACAATGAGGTAGGTAATGAAATGGTAACGATAGTCTTAGCAGTTGGGGGGTTGTTAAAGATCCAGAGAGACTGCGCTTTGTGATTTCAATTTATCTTTGGGTTTGTCGTTGAAACGAGAGTTGCCTTATTCAAAGATACCTTGTTATGTACATATAAGTTTTACTGTATACAAGAAAAAAAAAACAAATCTAAAGGCTTTTAACTTTTACTATAAGCAGAGGAGTGAATAGAAGACAAGAGGTATAAAGGCGTTGTCTAACTGCGCCGTGTAAGCTTCCAACATGCCGGTGGCAGTAACCGCAAGAAGAAGCGACCACCATCCTTGGCTTAGTATATAACCCATTGATGCTAATACTGGGACCAGCACAAAGCACACTGCCATCACCGACGTTATTCCCGCTGCTGTTCCTTCTACAGTTTTCTCTGTTCCGCACAAAAGAACAAAACCATTAGTTACGGAGTTAGTTTCAGATTAAAGAGCAATAGAAGAAGATGCTCACTTCCTGACTTGCTCCATCTTAATACTCCATATTTGTGACCAACCATTGATGCCTGTAAAGGAAATTACATTTGAGCTTGCCAAAAGGTAGCATGTAAGAAGTAATGTCTGAGCAAAGTCTTACCATTGTATCTCCAATCCCGAGGCTGAGGATTCCGGCAAATGGAGATAAAGCTCGGTCATTGAACCCGGAAGACATCCATATTGGAAGAGCACACCCAAGTAAGAGTGAGAAGTGGCTAACAAATAAGACAATGTCATCAGTGGCCATCCAAACCAAAAAAAAAAAAAGATTGTGACAAATGAGTTCCCTAAACAGCTACCTGACGATCAGAAACTCTGAGTCACGATGGTCTGTGAAAGCATTCATGAAGTGATGTAAAGGCTCTCCAAGCGGCTGTATTCTCCAAATCTAGTTTGAATAAAAATGAAATATCTTGCATAAGCACATTGAAAGTAATGAAACCGTGAAGGTAAGTTAGAGGAGTGCTTACTCGAATGATCTCCAACGCAACGAAAACCGCCAGTGCTGCACCAAATGCTAGATCGAGAAACTTAGGCTGAATGAAAGGACACGAAGATATTAAGAAGCTACTAACACATAACAGATTTCTGAATAGTAAAATTAGAAATTATTGATCGCCACAAGTCACCTGTAAGACAAGAGCCGGCAAGAACATTAAAACTGCCATCAGATGGTAGTACTTCCGGAGCAGGATTCTCTCAACCTTGCTACTCCTCGAGATGCTGTAGAATCTTGAGACAGACACAACGATCAACAGAACCCAGTAGATACATAATGAAAGCCTCTTCAGAGGTTCAGAAAAGACAAATGTAAGCACCCTGCGATTGAGGAGTAAGAAAGATAGATAGATACAATCTTAGCATGTGGAAGTTAGTGTAGAAAGGAAAATAACTGAGAGCAGAGATTCAAGTACCATAAGAAGGGATGCTGGTGGAAACTATGAACAAACTGCATCCAAGAAGGAACAGCCACGACCATAAAGAAAACAAGTGAAACAAAGAACAAGACAGATTTTGCAGCATCACTGCAGTTTCTTTGTCCACCGTCTCTATTTCTAAAAGAGCTTTCGTATATATGCAGAACACATCTAAACACCATAGGGAAAAGTAGAAGCCCCAACAGTAGACCCTGAGAAGGAGAGACAGGGGAGCTGCTATTTAGCAAAGTTGTGTATTTAATCTCCATTTTACCATTATTTTATACCTGGACGATTATGCCGGTTTCCGTTCTCTTTATTCCATAGCTTATTGAGACAAGATCCACAGGTATCAACTTCTCGCAGATCTGTAACAGATGTTGTGCCAAAGTTACAGCTACGAAATTGCTTAGTCATTCTAGTAACCACTAATGCATGACTTGTTCATAGGTTGGCAAAACTAAACCTTTGCAATTGTGCATGCCAGAAAGTCGCCAAAATAGAGAACAAGTCCACTGGTTACGAGAAGTGCTTCCCCTACAAAACATGGCATAGATCCAAAACCATTTAATGAATGCTAAAACTACTACTTAATCCAAAATCATGAAAAGAAGTACTATTACCGATGGAGGCACAAGAAGGGAAAGTGCAAAGCAAATGTCGAATTAACTTGACAGCTGCAAGGCCGTGAAATAGCATCCACACCATTTTTAATGATGTGTTCAAGCCTGTCGAAGCATAGGTCATGAGTGAACACACCAAGCAAAAGAAAAATTAAAAAGGCAATGCTAGATCTTAGTTACCAGTGTGTGATATCATAGAAAGTGAAACAAAGCATGCCGCTCCATACAAGACCGTGCCAGTTAAGCTAACCCTCGTAAGCCAAAGGGACGAGGAGGACAAAGACTCAGTTTTCTTGGCTTGAGACATGATTACAGAGAGATATATAAGTATGGCGCAGCAGCTTGCAGATGCTGCCCAGTACTGCATTGTCACATGCGAGAGCTCTACAAAAAAAAAAAAACAGAAATTAAAGTATCTTTTGTGAGCTGAGCAATCATAAGCCAATTTTCTTTCTTATTTTGATAATCCGGGTATCCGGTGATCCAACAGACTAATCCCCAAGGAGCCTGCTCACCGACACCAGCCAGAACTCCTCGCACTGGAAATTAGATATCTATGTTGTCTGGCCACACAAGCCAACCAGAACTACACTGGGAATTTAGTATATATTGAGATGGTAAGTTTCGAACTCAGAATGCTTAATAGTTTCCCAAGCTAGCCTGACCATTCGACTATGCTTGCGTGGTTATCATAAGCCAACTTTCTATTTTTTTTTTGATAATCCGGGTATCCGGTGATCCAACAGACTAATCCTGCCCACCGACACGAGCCAGAACTACTCGCACTGGGAATTAGATATTTATGTCCTCTGGCCACACAAACCAACCACAACTGCACTCGGAATTTAGTATATATTTCAGATGGTAAGTTTCGAACACGGAATGCTTAATACTTTTCCAAGCTAGCCTGACTATTCGACCACGCTTGTGTGGTTATCATAAGCCAATTATAAGAGTAATATGTGAAATTACCATCGTGTTCAGCTTCATGGAGTGAGATAGCTCGTGTGAGCTGTACCAACTTAGACAACATAACAGAAGGAAGTGTGACTGCTCCCAGCAATATCCCTGAAGATGCACCTCGCCTGGCATAAAATAATCTCGAATCTCATACAGTTTCGATTTGAAAATATATGAAATAGGAGAATGAGATGATGAAACTAAACCTGGGGCTGAAACGAGAGAGAAGAAAGGGAGAAGTCTCGGCGCGGATTTCGACGAGGAAGGAGGAGAGGCAGAGGAGGAAGAGGGAGAAGCCATGGGAGATGAGAGATAGAGGGAGAGACAGGATCACGCGACAAACCACCACTGCCACTACGACTCTCTCTCCCGTCATTAACGGCGTCTTCGTCATCGGTGATGATTCGCAGGTCATATCTTCTTCGACCACATTAGTTGATTTAGGAGGAGGAGGCAACAAACACGGTTTGGCACGGACTTTATGGTCACTCCACTTTATCACGTGGAAAAGTCAATTTCATCGGTCCGATTTGGTTTTGGTTTGTTTCATTCTTTCATGTATACTTGGAGGTTGTAACAGAATAAACGTTTTTTTTTTGGGTTAATTTGCCAGATAACCATTATGAGATAGAAAACTAAGAAAATAAGCATATATGGATTTTCTTGGGATATGTGTCAGTTTGCAACAAAACTAGACGTTATTGTCCTCATAAGCGCGTGTGCGTGCAGTTGTGAAAAAATTACATTTTATACTATACTACATTTTTTAGATATATAGTATAGAACAATCAATTCATAATAATAATACTTAACATGAAAAAGTTGATTTGTACCCATAATACATAGAAGGAAGATGATGATGCGAAGAAGGAAGAAGAAAAAAAAGAAAGAGAAATGGAAAGAGAAATGGAGAAAATACCCTAGTCAACCCCGAAAAAAGAAAGAGAAATGGAGAAAATAAGAATATTTTAACATTCTATACCGCAACATTAAAATAGAATAGTATACTATCTCGTTTGCAAGAATTGTGTGTGAGAGAGAGAGTGACGGAGGGAGGGAGGGAGGGAGAGAGAGAGAGAGAGAGAGAGAGAGAGAGAGAGAGAGAGAGAGAGAGAGAGAGAGAGAGAGAGAGAGAGAGAGAGAGAGAGAGAGAGAGAGAGAGAGAGAGAGAGGGAGAGAGAGAGAGGGAGAGAGAGAGAAAGAGAGAGAGAGAGACAAAGAGAGAGAGAGAGAGAGAGAGAGAGAGAGAGAGAGAGAGAGAGAGAGAGAGAGAGAGAGAGAGAGAGAGAGAGAGAGAGAGAGGGAGAGAGAGAGAGAGGGAGAGAGAGAGAGACGAAGAGAGAGTGAGGGAGAGAGAGAGAGACGAAGAGAGAGAGAGGGAGAGAGAGAGAGAGAGAGAGAGAGAGAGAGAGAGAGAGAGAGAGAGAGAGAGAGAGAGAGAGAGAGAGAGAGAGAGAGAGAGAGAGAGAGAGAGAGAGAGAGGTTATAAAATTGTATTTCTATTTCATGTTTTCAAATAGAATAGAACATAACAAGATAGCTCATTTTAACGTGGAGTGTTTTTCTTTGTAGATGAATGATAAAAATCACTAAGCGAGAATGATTTCCAATTTTTGGAGAATCTAGTATCATTGTCACTGGTGGTATTATCAAAAGATTCACTGGGAGTAGTAAAAAATCACCATAGGAGGTGGAGGAGAAGAAGATATGTGCTATACTACACTCATTTAATATAATAGTACAATATATTAACTGTTCATATTCTCCAAATCTACAATATATTAACACTATATAAATAAAAATATCACAATGTTAATCCTTAGGTTAAGAAAGTGTAACAGTGATGCCTCGCCGCAACAAAAGAGGAAGAGGAGGAAGCGTGGAGATGATGTAATAATACATGTTAGCAATGTACTATTCTATGTTTATCAAATGGAATTGTACAACGTAATGTGTATTGTTCTTCTTCTCCAATAGTTCTACGCATCCTCTGTTTCTTAATCCATATATATCGAAAAGTAGTAAAATTGTAGATCCAAAAAATATATAAAGAAACGTGATCATACACAGTTGTTGGATCAGATGATTACACGGCATTCAAATTATCACTTTCCAGGAATTTCATAAAACTTTTAAATGATCATGGAATAAAAGAAAGAGAGTAAAGATGAATAGAAATTTTGGAAGAAAAAAGTAGTCTGAGAAGAATGACATCAAAATGGAAGTGAGAGTGATAATGAAACAGTAGGATGAAGGGTATTTTTTGTCTTTATACATATTATATAAAGAATATCATAGCCAAAGAGTTGTTATGGTTATAAATTTAATTTTTGGTGTTGCTATGTATATGCAATCAAATTTCCCTTTTTTTTTTTGCTAACTTATAATTTTTTTTGCTAAGAAAAGTATTGAATACAGATCATAACTTTATGTCTCAACAATTGTAATCCATATTAAATTGCAACTGATGTATGTTGTCCTAGTAATAAATACTAGGTGGTAACCCTGGATGAAATGAATTTTGTATAAATAAATTTTGTATTTTTTTAAAAAAAAAATACTATTTCAATATGTACTCTGTTGATATAATAATTTTGATGTTTTTGTGTGTCTAAAATAGTGAAATAATTCAGATGAACTTGGAACACGTTTATATTAAATCGGCAAAAAGGAAATGAACTTGTAACATCGTGATGGACCTGAAATTTGTTAACATTTAATATAAGGCAGAAACCAAAATTTAGAATATAGATTGTTTTCATTAATTAGATTGCACAAATGTAATTGGGCTTACCATTTTACCATTTTGTATGTGCTTTGGTTTTGTAGTTCACATTTAATAATTAATCTGGCAAAAACAAACGACATAAATCGAATAAAATCAGTTTCTTTAACGGGCTAGGTCCAAGTTTGGCATTGAATCGGTCGATTTCACAACCGGAAAAAATATTTTACACAAATCACCGAATATGGAAAGACACACATCAATTGAGGAGCAGGGCCGGCTCAATACTACATTGGGCCCTTGGGCAAATTTTTTTTTATACATTGTAATTAATCAAAATATTACGGACCCTTATTCCTAAAAGAAAAAAAAAACAAAGTCTAGACCCCTTTTATCATTAAATTCACTTGATTTTTGAATAGATCCCGGGCGAATGCACTATTCGCCCTCCCTCTTGAGTCGACCCTGTTGAGGAGCGGGGGACATCAAATGGACTGATAAAGGAAAGCCGAGTTCAACGGAGCAATCATGTCCAGGGCCGTGCTAAGCATGTATCAAAAAATGCTTTTGCCTCGTGCCTCCTCCTAAATATAAATATTTTTTGGCTCTTAATTCTTAAAGTTTATTATAGTGTAATAGTTGAGTGAGGTATGTAAGTGCACATCAACTTCAAATTCTTCTCTTTCCAATTTTATATATATATTTTTTGAATTGGGCTCGTAAAAGTAAAATTTTATGTTAAAGCCCCAACAGGTCAGGTCCCTCCACGAGCCTCGGAGGTGAGCCAAGCTCTCTCGCCTTAAGGTACAGGATAAGTAAGGACAATATTTTCATTTTATTATCATGGGCTTTATGTTTGATAGGGCATCTATATAATGGATTGTTGGGAAAAGCTAATGTTTTTTCCTGTGAAAAAGTCAAATTGATCGGTTAACACTTTTTGTTTGACTCGGTTTAGCTTCGATTAAACCTCAGTATTGGTTATTGCATTTAGATTTTCAGCCGTTGAATGAGACAGATAAAAGAAAAGATAAGGTTTCTGAACTTGGGAGATTAAACAGGAATCCAAGTGACTAAATGAAAAAATCGAAAAAAAAAACTCAGTTGAGATGGAGCTCAGTGTCAAGCTGCCATCTTCTTATTCATATCCCTCCCCAGTTTCTAGTAAGCTTAACAAAAACTTAATTTTCAATTGGCAGGAATCGTATGTTTACTAAGTTTCTTATTGTTGATTATTTTGTGTGGTAGGTGTTAATAAGGATGTGACATTATTAAACTCAGTCTCGTTCTTTGATATGAAAAGATCCTCACATCAGAGACCTAAGAGGAGGTCATCATCATCAACAGCCATTCCTGCTTTAGTTGAAACAGCTGTTTCTGTTGCGATTGCAGCCACCGTTGTTGGCACTGCAGCCACTCTTCTTGTTCGGAGAAGTACCAAAGCCTCCGAAGAAGCCGAGGTAGTTTTTTTAAGTATTATGACACATGAAACACTAAACTGAACGCAAGGCCGGATCCGAGATTTTGGAGGCTGAAACATTTTTCAAAGACCTTTTTGTTTCTAATAATTTTGGGGATTATGATTATTTAAAAATTCTCTAAAATTTTTGAGAACCAGAAACAATGTTTCATTAAGCTTGGCCGAGATCCGGCCCTGTCCGAACGTTGTAGTTTCTTGTTGAATACTGATATCTAAATGGAATTGTAGGCTTCTATGAAAGAATGTGAAGTTTGTGGCGGTTCAGGAATCTGTTCTGAGTGCAAAGGTGAAGGGTTTGTTTTGAAGAAACTATCAGATGAAAATGCTGAGAAAGCAAGGCTCACTGCAAAGAACATGGCCACTCGATATACAGCCGGGTACGTTACAAAACTCTACTCACTGTTTTTTTTTTCCTTTTTTCTTTTCATTTGGTTCTCAACAAAATTACATTTCTTCTTATAGGCTTCCCAAGAAATGGAGCTACTGCACTAAATGTTCTTCCACGAGATCTTGTATAACGTGTGGTGGAAGTGGAAAGATAAGCTTCTAGTTCCTTTCGCAGATAGCATAGCTTTCTTGTAATGTTTGTTTGAAAACTTTCAATCATACTAAAGTTTTTCACATTTGCAAGCTTCACATGTCATATTAGTTTAGTTTCTTCTTACTATTTTCCAGATTCGGTTAATGTTGCTGAGACGTAAAGAGTACTAAAGTCAATTGCTTCTTCTTTATATCTATCTCTATGAATAAAGGTTTCTTCACGTAGACTCTTTAAGTTATGACTCGTTGCGTCTCTTTTTCAGTTCTTGATATATTCGTTGGAACTAAAAATTTGACTTTTGTAAGACTTTTAAAAACATGGCCTTTTTTCATATAAAACATAGAGCGCCGGGCTCACTGAACCTCACTTATCAAGTCAGGATCTTACTCGGTACATCTCTCATAAGTGTAAACATAAAACAAGAAAACACAAAGCTAACTTTGAGGGTTATTTATATGTGGTAAAAGAGGTAATGTATCCTTTCACTAAACATGAGCTGGACTTCCGGTCTCTGGTGTTGGAATATCAGCTAACACCGCCTTCCGGCCTCTCTCTGACCGACTGTTCTCAGCGAACTTAATGCTTCCCTCGTGTAGTCCTAAGCTCTTCTCTTCCTCTGTCCATTCCCCTCCATAGTAATGCTCCTCCTTTGATCTCTCTTCGTGTTGTGATGGCCTCAAAAACATACTTCCCCACTGCGGAAAATGAATAAATGCAACCGGAATGGTGCACACGACCGCCATAACACCCATCAACGATAGTCCTTCAGCTGTACTAAACCTTGATGAGGAGAAGAAAAGAAGTTGAGTAACTCCCGACCCGAAATTTCCTCCAGCGCCAGTTAGTCCTGAGATAAGACCAAGAGAACGTCGAGAAACAAAAGGTGCAACGCCAAAGAGAGCTCCACAAGCGGCTTGTGTGCCAACGGAAAAGAGCATCATGGCTAAGATAGCTAAAGGAAGTGAACTAGCACGACCGAGCCAGATGCAGAAGAGAGCTCCAACGGTTTGTAAGATCCACAAGGTCCATAACCGTCCTCTCATGCCGAAAAGCCGTGCAGCTACATCTGAGGCGTAACCACCGAAGGGACGTGCGAAGAAGTTTGCCATACCAAAGCTGGCTGCTACTATACCGGCTGTGTGAAGCGTTAGGTTGAACCTATCGTAGAAGTATCCGGATATAACGTTGTTGATCGTTAACTCAACTCCCATTGAGAATCCATAAAGAACAAACATGATCCATGTTCTGTAGTTCTTCACAGCGAACCAGAAAACCTATAAAATAATACCATAACAAGGAAGAATGTGATTAGAATCGAATATACTTGTTATGTCTTAAATATTAATCCATGTGTTCTTTTTCTGCACAAAAATAAAAAAATTACAAAATTTTATGTAAATTATCTTGGTCACATAAAAATAGTATTCAACTAATAAGAAAAAACACAGAATTTTGTAATTGGTCCACTAAATTTTATAGTTAGAATATTGAAAGTACCACTTATTTTGTAATTTTTTAAAGCATCAAATAAATTGAAATATGGAGTATAATATTATATGATGTAGTTTGTTGTAATTAATTACCTTGGAAAATTTGTCTTTAGAAACTTGACCACTTTTCTGAAGGGTACTGAGGTTACCATCGGGGAGATCTTGTCCGAGAGTGAGGACTAAAATGCCCATAATGATCTGAAGAATACCAGGGATGAAGAAGGCAAACCTCCACGCAGTGAAAGGAGTGGCTCCAGTGAGTTTAATGACGTGGAAGACCATTGGCATGAGTAGCTGAGTCACGCCTCCTCCCATATCTCCCCACCCACCAGCACATCCGTTAACGAGTCCAATAATCTTTCCAGTGAACATAACGCTAGTCCAGTACTGGCACGACACGAATGTCGCTAAGCAAAAACCAATCATGAACCGCACGGCTAAGTAGCTTCCAGCATCAGCTACGAAAGACATGGAGAAAACAGCTGGAGCTGAGAGCATTAGGGAGAAAGCAGTGCCGTAACGTGCCCCTAGAAGGTCACATACAGCACCCATAGCGAGTCTTGAGAAAATGGCGCCAGAGACAGACGCAACTCCAGCGTTTCCTATGTCGGTTTTGGTCAGGTCAAGGTTATCACGGATGACTGGGACAAGAGGTGCGGCCGCGAAGGTGGAGATGAAGCAAGTGAAGAAAGAGATCCATCCTAAGTGGAAAGCTCGCATGTGTGGTTTGGCGAATGAGAGTGGTTTGAACACTTTTGCTCTATGTTCTGAGTCGACCGGCAAGGCGAACTTAGCCGTTGGATCATCTGAACGGACGGCTTGAGAGGAAGGGCCATCGTCAACGGAGAAGGAGAAGACTTGTTCCCTTGCCGTGACTCCATGCAAGGAGCTCCCTATAGAGCCGTCTTCGTTAGAATGTTTGGGAGCCATTGATCTTTTGTTCAAAGAAAATGGGAAATATTAAAAGAAAGGCTTTTGTTTTTGTGGCCTTTGTTGGTTTTCTCTTGTTTTTGGTGTAAGTTGGGAAAGAGAAGTAGCAAAGTATTTATAGAGGAGTTGGAGATCTCATTTAGACATGGTGGGTATTTGAGTCTGAAATAATGAGTTTTTGTTTTTTATTATAGTTTTTTTTAGAGTTTATTGCTTCAGAAACTTTTATGTAGTTCACACGGAGATGAGAATATTCTATTAGTACTAAGCATATGTATACTGCAAATTACGTGGTCTATTGATTATAATTTTGTTTATTTAATTATGTCAGTACATTTCATTAATAACTTGTACCATGCAAATTAATAACATTATACAAATGTAATTAACCATTCTAACCCGGCGTTATATTATATATAAAAACAGAAAAATACTTTTACGTACGAGTTGAATATAATGGGGTAGAATAACGTGTCATTTTCACCGCCGGCTTAGCGTCCATTTTGCATACGCGTAGCTAATGTACAAGCATGAGTCTTCCTGATGCATGGAAGTTCTAGCTGGATATAATAGATTATATTGTTAACTTACACGAACTTCATAACGGTGAATATAATACAAACGTTAAGACTTGATGCTAATTAAAGGCCATACAATCCGTACTGTTCATTGTATGATTTTAAAATATTGATTTCAGTTTGTCTTTTGTGTATTATCCCATGTGGTCGAGTCACCGAATTGATTTATTTAAAGTTTATACAAAATATTTCTTTTTCTCAAGTTGTGTATATATATTGTTAGAAACACATGAGCTATTAATTAACTGTCGTGTTTCTTTTTGTTATAAGTTCGTTCCGTAATCTTTTCTAATATTTATCACAAACTGATCTATACTTGAACTAATGATTTTGAGTATTCAATTTAAAGAAAACAAGACCATAGCCCACTTGATAAGTTTCGCGTCTTTTTTTTTCAATATCCAAAAACTTTTTTCAGTAAGTTATCCAATATATATAAAATTTTAAAAGCTCATGAACTTTTAAAGTTTCTTGTTTTTCTACTGGACCATTTCTCAGTCAGAACGTGTGACTTATATATCCAACATATCTGCATCCAAATCTATCTTTTTCGAATGATTGTTAAATTATATTCATCAGAAGAATCATTGTTACATCAAGTGGAACTGAATTGTATTTTTGTTTCTCTACTTACTACAGAAAATTGAAAACTATTACAGTTTCTTATTGCACTTGATGTTTTACAAATCTAATGTACTATTGTATCTTTGTTGCACTTGGAAAAAAAACAAACATTTGTAAAATAAATAAATTACCATTCTGTAAATAGTTATCAAACCATTGGAATGAACATAAACAGTTTAATTGATCAAATATCTAGAAGAGTTTTCAGTATATTCAGCCTATAGCATCCTTGAGAAAGTGGTAAGTGTTTTCTGGATAAGATGGACAAACACCTTACCCGTTATGTTTTATGATTTCGAGCTTCAAATTTGAAGGTTGTTTTGAATGCAGTAATAAATACGTTTAGAAGAGAAAAAAGAGAACATGAGATGTCCCAATCAACTTCAGAAAGTCAATGGAAGTGAGCGTTGTGGTCTTAATTTGAAGAATCTATGAAACGATCCAAACGCATGAACTAACAATATCCATGCCTGGAATCAATCTTAATGAGCCAATTGTCGCAATAAAACTAACACTAAGAGTTAACTAGACTTATATATGTCCGACTATTTCAGAAAATGTTTCTTAATTATTAAAGTTGTTGTATTATTATGGTATTGTTCCAAAAAAATTAGGTCGTAATCATTTCAGTAAATAAAATATATATGTATATATATATATTGATGTTCTGATTTTATTAGTTTTTTCATAGATAAAATTATGTAAATACCTTCAAATTGTTTTGAATGTATAACTTGTCTTCTTCTTTTTTGGTCAAAAATGTACAGAGTATAACTTTTCTTAATAAAATAATCGTTCCAAATGAACTGTTCACAGGTTTTTTTTGTCGGCAACTGTTGGGAGGTTATATTCCGCATATTCTCGCAGTTGTGCCTATTGATAAGTTGACTTTATTATATCTATCTCAAACAAAAACAATCCTTTCGTTTTCTGAACAAAAACAATCCTTACGTTTTTGTATTAGTTACGAAAATAATTTTGCAACTCTTATGCTTAGATCTCTTGAAAACAAGAAGTATATGATCATCTAAACACTTAAATTATTTTATTAACAAGAGTTGCATAAAATCATTTGTCAAGCTTGATTTAAAAATTCTCATGAAAATAATATATTTGTATTTACCGTTTACCTTTACCATTTTTAAAAAAAATTTCAACCGGATTCAAATCTGGTATTTTGGACATAAATTTGAATATGTTGTAAGAAAAAGGAATTAATGTGTTAAATTATATAATAAGTGGATTAGTTCATGTTGGTTTGGCCACACCAAGGTTAGGTTGGGTCGATGTTGGTTTGAGAATTTCACTGGTGTGTGGTTGTGTTTTGTTATGGTAAAGCTTATGAAATTTCAACATAAAATTATTTGTAATAGTTAAACTATCTATATAATCTTCGATGCTTTATTTAAATCTTATTTTATTTCAATTAAGTTTTAAATATTTCAGTGGTTTGCGTGTAATTCAATGATTTGTGTTAATATCATTATTGTGTTACCATCAAAATTCGCACACTACATGTCATTAATAGAAAATGTTGAAATGTATATTGAGTCTTGGATTTATTATTTTTTTCTTTTTGATAGGTAGAGAAAAGAGAAAGTCAAATCTTTATAGGTAACGAAAATTCCAACCATGTGGGGAAGAGAGGGGAAGTCAAACAAAAACACTCATAACATCGATGTTTTATTACGGGATGATCGTTGACTTGTAGTAGCAACTTGCTCGATTATGGAGTAATAATCTATATTAATGTAAATTTTTTTTGAAAACTTTATTAATGTTAATGTAAAGTTAACTCAACGAAATTAACATTTTTACAAAGAACACTTTATAGTTTAAGAGATCAAACTAGATAGAGAGGTGCAACTTCCCAAATAAGAAAATAGAAGGGTAGCTTTGTCCTTTGTAACATGAATTTCTAAGACATTCTTATATGAAAGTTATCACAACTGAAAGGTTCTTCTTAAGACTGTTATTTACCAATTTTCACTTCATTCTTATGATTTTTTGTGTGTGTTTATAAAAAGTGTATCCTCGATCTAGTTTTCAAAAACCAAAGAATGAAGATGTAAACGGGGCAATTTTGCAAATATTCAAAGAGATATTATGTTTATTTAAAAAAATAGCCGCTTAAAGTACGGCAAGTTTCACGTAATTATCAACGTGAGGTTGTTCAGCCGAAAAAGTGGGTGATGCTTA
This sequence comes from Moricandia moricandioides, assembly GCA_905132885.1. Lineage (NCBI taxonomy): Eukaryota > Viridiplantae > Streptophyta > Magnoliopsida > Brassicales > Brassicaceae > Moricandia > Moricandia moricandioides. The sequence continues at coordinate 42,784 of CAJHQQ010002199.1, forward strand.
TCGTGGTTTCTGATAGGCATACTTTACATTAATTGATAGTTAGTTTGACTTATGTACTATATGAATATATAATAAGTACCATATAGTCGACTTTACGACTACTATTTAATAATACCGTACAGATCAGAGTTTCGTTTTTTTTGTTTCTCGTGACGTGGAGGATGTACGGGCCTCTGACTCTGATCCTCATCATTCAACACATCTGCTCATCTACGTCTCCTTTTTCTTTGCCAGCTACCTACTTACATGACGCCCTTATTGAACTTGTACCAAAAAGGTGACCGAGGACACATTTAGATCAAGGATCCAAAAACTTAGGCCTGAAGTGAAAACACGTCAGAGATATCGGACGACACAACTCTCAAGGTAAGTTTAGATATTGCCAAAAAATGCAAAAAAAAAAACAAAAAAAATCTTTGGTACTTAGATTATTTACACACAATTTAAAAAATAACTAATTTTACATATTTTTTATATAAAAATACAAGTGTTTATAACTTATAGAAAAATAAGTTGCAAATGAAATTAATAAATTTTGTATTAAAAACTGAAAACAACACGTATTTTGTAACGAAAATTTTTCTCTTGATCTTACATATGTACAACCTTATTTCTGGGCAAAAAAGATGATTTCATTTCTTTTGTCCGAAACTCAAACAATGTAAATAGTTTTCTCTTGATCAAAATTGAACTTAAGTGGTGGAGTGCTCCATTATACACTTTTTTTTAACCATCAGCCACATAATATGGACCTAAATTACATTCTATTCGAATAAATAAAAATTGCTAATAATAAATTATATGCGTTAAAGTTGCAAACATATTTTACTTATGACTCAATTGGAATATACATCTTGTAATATTTTATACTCTGTTATTATAATATCTACGTACTCTTGATCGATGCATTTTACCAAAGAAACGTGTCCCATTCTCAAAATATCTCTAGAAATCTTGTCTTTGAGTGGCTTCATTGCATCAGCGTATATTAGTAGGATTCGTGTCAATTTCAAGTAGACGTAAATGGGGAAATCACATTTGACAATCGAGGGTTAAACCAAATACATAACAACAACAATCGACGATTAGGTTATAATTTTTGTTTTTAACTTTTTGTTAATGGATTGGGTTCTACTTAACAATTCTAAATTTATTTATGTGAGATTGTTGAAGTTTAATTACATCAAGCTAGATTTCTACAAGACGTAACCACAATTTTTTTTTCTAAACGGACACCATTATAACAACAAAATCAAGATTCCAAATTACATAATCCAACGAACCCGCAATTTTAATTTTAATTTTTTTGAAACTCTGACAATGAACGTTAGTATTATAATAACCACCAGGGTTTGTTAACATGGAGTCGTGGGGACAACGCGATTAGTGGAGCAATCAAACCACGTTTGATGACTTTCCAAACGCGTTAGATACGCGGGACAAAGTACATATCAAATTATTTAGTCACAATAAAAAGATAACCACTTGGTCTTATATAGTTTTATCTACCGATCCATACTTTATTTATTTTATACATCGTACAGATCATCGTCATCTCCCACCTTTCTAAGCCAAGTTGTGTAATTGATCTCTTCCTAACTAAAACCTGACGCTGGTTCTTTCTTATATTTTCTCAAGTCAAAACTCAGAATGAATAATGCAAGGTTTTGGCCGCTACCATCCGTTGACTCTACGTATGATCTTGTTGGCATGCATGTGGATTAACGGCTGGTTTGCTATTTTATAAGAGTTACGTGATTCATCTTGTAAATCACAAAAAGGATCTCTATTCATTCACATATACAGTGATTTTCAGTACAAATTACAGCTTAAATATGTTTTAACCATTGGATCCTCAAGAGCAGGATTAACCGGAGTCTCTTAAGGTGGGGTTCTTAATTTTTCTAAGAGACGTTTCTTAGTTTTTAACTAAGAAAACCTAAGAACCGTCTCTTAAATAAGAACCATAAGAGACGTCTATTAGCGGGAAAAATGTAAAAAAAAAAAAAAACATTAAAAAGACAAATTTTACGTTAAGAACCCCACCTTAAGAGACTCGGGTTAATCATAGCCTTAGGATGAATTACATTAAAAGGAACTTAGATGATGTGAATAGCTAAATGAATATTTCAACTTCTGTTATACACTCTTATATTTCAAGACATCGGGAATAACACAAGTAAAGATAACACAAAATTGTAAAAAATAAAAATGATTTGTATTGTTGTTAACTTGCCATAAAAGCGCAAGCTACGTAATCTTTTTTTCGTTTTTTATGTATACAGATTTGAGTAAACCAATAAAACCGTTGATTTTGATGTCGACTAGGCAATTATGGACGTTCGTTAAATAACATTAAGTATATAAAACATATTAATTGATCAATAAGTACTGCATAGATACAAACGAAAACACAAAGTTATTCGTGATGCGAAACACAAACTTTATATCAAACAAGAAACAAGCCACGCAAATTAATTTTTGATTTTCATAGTATATGAAACTTCATGTAATAAAATTAACTAGAGTCTTGCTCCTCATAGGCCTATATAACATAACAGATGGTAATATGCCTCACCATATATGTGTAATGTGTGTGTGAAAAATGCTATTCCATGTGATTAAACATGGGATGGATTTCCATTTTCAGGCGGCGTGGAGTGGGTGGAGTCTTCTGAAGCTGCCTTTCTACCTCTTTCAGATCGACTATTCTCTGCAAATTTAAGACTACCTTCATGCAATCCTTGTTGTTTCTCTTCCTCAGTCCACTCTGCTGCATAATAATGCTCTTCCTTTGATTTTTTATCGTCACTTGTTGGTCCAAAAAACATACTTCCCCATTGTGGAAAGTGTATAAACGCAACTAAAAGTGTAAAAATCATCCCCATGATTCCCATCAGCGATAAACCATCGGCAGTAAGAAATCTTGATGAGGAGAAAAATATCAGTTGAGTTAGGCCCGACCCAAAGTTTCCTCCTGCGCCGGTTAATCCAGATATTATCCCTAAAGAGCGGCGGGAGACAAAAGGAACAATGCCAAAGATGGCTCCACAAGCAGCTTGCACGCCCACAGAGAAGAGCATCATGGCTAAAATAGCTACTGGAAGTGAAGTAGCACGTCCGAGCCAAACACAGAAAATACCACCAGAAGTTTGTAAGATCCAAAGGGTCCATAACCGCCCTCTCATACCGAATATCCTAGCAGAGATATCAGATGCATAGCCACCAAGCGGACGAGCGAAGAAGTTAGCCATACCAAAGCTGGCTGCTATCATACCAGCTGTGTGGAGTTTAAGTTGAAACCTGATACGGAAAACACAAGAGACAGATCAGGTGTCTTGTGATGAAAAGGAAGTTAAATCTGAAAGAAAATTAGTATTTTTGTTAATGGAGTTGAATACAAACCTGTCGAAGAAATACTCGGAGATAACATTATTGATGGTCATTTCGATTCCCATGGAAAATCCATAGAGAAGGAACAAAACATATGTTCTATAGTTCCTCACAGCATACCAAAACACCTAAAAAAGCAAAAAAAAAGGTTTTAAGGAAACATATTCTTGATCAAACAAATAAGTAGTCTATCTCGTCTGCTTAATTTTGAATTTACATATATTTATTTATATATATTGATGTAATTAATTTACTAAACTAAATACCTTGGTGAATTTGTCTTTGGAAACGTCTCCTCTCTTCTGTAGAGTACTTAGGTTTCCATCAGGAAGATCTTGTCCAAGAGTGAGCACAAGAATGCCCATGATGACCTGAAGAAACCCGGGAACGAAGAACGCGATCCTCCAGGCCGTGAAGGGAGTGGCTCCAGCGACTTTGATGACTTGGAAGACCATGGGCATGAGTAGTTGAGTCACGCCTCCTCCCATGTCTCCCCAACCACCGGCACATCCATTGACGAGTCCAATGATTTTTCCGTTGAACATAACACTGGTCCAGTATTGACATGACACGAACGTGGCTAGACAAAAACCGATCATGAACCTGACGGATAAGTAGCCACCAGCATCAGATACAAAAGACATGCTGAACACTGTTGGGGCCGATAGCATTAGCAGGAACGCCGTCCCGTACCTGTTTTGTTTTTACCATTAGTTATTAGAATGGACATTATTATTATTATTGTTATTATTATTTTATATATTTTTAAGTTAACTGTGGAAAATGATATGTATATGTAGATTATAGTTTATGCTCAAAAAGACTATAAATGCCATATAGGGTTTGATATGATTGGAAAAGCTTTCCTAATAGAACTTTGAATTAGAGTTGATGGATCGTTCTACGGGGATATCCATTCCCGATCTCCTAACAGATATATATATATATATATATATATATATATAATGTACTCATTCCGTTCTATTAAGATATAATTTTAAAAAAAAATACTTTACAAAAATAATCTTTTTGTGTTTTTATGAAAATATTGTAAATTTCAAAAATAATTGATTTTGTTGAGTTGTTATTGGTTAAAAGTTATTAAAAATTAACTTACAGAAAATATATATTTATTATAGTGATTTATTACGTTTTCTTAATATGTGTGAAAAAATGTCTAATTTTATGAAACATAAGGAGTATATGGTAATTATTGTAAGTTTTCTTTCTCAAAAACAATGAAATCACGAGAACTGAATCTATCCATCATGATATGAATGGTTTATATTACTGAATCCTATATCTAATGCATGTGTTTCAACAACATGTACGTTAGATAAGTCTATACTCAAGATGGTTTCACTATTAAACCAATTATAATAAAACTTTGTAAGAACATTACAATTACCTAGCCCCGAGCAAGTCACAAACAGCTCCCATAGCGAGCCTTGAGAAAATGGCACCGGAAACGGAGGCGACTCCAGCGTTTCCGATATCACTTTTGGTCAAATCGAGGTTATCTCTGATGATGGGAACCAGAGGTGCGGCGGCAAAAGTGGATATAAAGCAAGTGAAGAAAGAGATCCATCCTAAGTGGAAAGCTCTCATGTGTGGCTTTGCAAATGAAAATGGTTTGAACACTGTTGCTCTATGTTCTGAGTCAACCGGCAAGGCAAACTTAGCTGTTGAATCATCAAAATGGGCGGTACGTGGTGAAGGGCCATCTTCGCCGTCTTGGACCGAGAAGGAGAAAATTTGTTCCCTCGCGGTGACTCCATGCATGGAAGTCCCAATAGACCCTTCGTCTTCATTTTCGTGAGCCATTGTTGTTCCCAATATATGGGAGAAGAAGACTCTTTCTTCTTAAGACAAAACGTGCAGTCTTGTTCTTCTTACGCCTTTGCTTTTTGCTTTTTCAGGTTTTCCCCTTTCGTACCATATATATATAGTGGTGAAAATGTCGCATATTCCTTGGGAGGGGGGTTGGTGGGAATACATATATTTGGTGGATAATTTCGCAATTTAGGATTATTAATCGTTTTTTTTAAAATAGTCAGCTAATAACTTTCCTTGCATATGAAAAAAAAAATATGAAAAAAAAAATCTTTCTTTGCATAGGGCGAGTTCTATTAACAACGGTCTAGAAGTGCCTAATTTTTTCTTTTTGACTACTACATCATCTACTATTAGTCATCCTAAGGGCAAAGGTGGCCCCTGGATAGAAGCGGAAGACGCTCGTGCTTCCGACCACCAATAGTTAATTAAATTAGCTGTCACATTTTTACATAAATTTTCAATAGCACTAATGGTAAATAAAATGGTTAGATAGTGGAGATGAGGGTTCCAAGCAACTTTAGCAACTTTTTAAAATTATATTTTTTACTCATAATAAATTAACATTGATAAGTCACATTTTCTGGATATGCTTCCAGCCAGTAAATTTACGGGCCGACCCTACCTAACAATACTCAATCTAGAGATCTCTGAAACAATGGCCAAGAATCCTCTTAAACGATCGATCGACCAATTGACTTGAATATTGTTTCTCTGGTTGATTTATCGTTATAGCCAGAGCCAAATAATGTACATCCATATCGAGTAGTGGTTTTGGCGGATATAGGCCGGCGGATCAACCGATCGTAATATTCTTATGTATAGCGTATTGGTTTTGCATGAATTGTGAAATTTTTTGGAAGAGGTAACAAAAACCTTTCTTGGATGCTAATGCATAAAGAATATCCAACTTCCGAAACAGATAAGTAATGTAAAGGTCGTTGACAACATCATCTTGTATATGTTTTGTATATGGTCATGAAGCACGCTGTCTGGCTTTTAATTAATAAAATTTGCAACTTGGCAAGACCTCACGAAGACAACCAAATGCTAATTGACGTTTAGTAACAATGTTGTCATACCCATGTTAGAAATATTGTACCAAAGAAGTTAGTATACATATAATCACTAAAATGATGTTTTCTTTATTTAGTTTCTAAAGAGTTCTATGGTTGAAACCAGACAATATTATGATCCGTGGATCCGCCAGCCTATATCCAAAGAATTGTCTGGTTTTATCCGTACCCGAACCCAAACCAACAAATTTTAACTACTTTATTGAATTTAAATATTTAAGATTTGAAAGACTTAGATCTGACAAGACCCGATTTGAGGATCCGAGTATCCATGCCTAATTTTTTGTTTAGAAAAAAAAATTGAATAGATATCCATTCAAAGATGAGTCTTAAATACAACAACGGTAACAAAAAGTAAAAATAGTTGAAAAGAAGTAAAAATATCACCTTCTTAAGTATATGTATAACCGAAAACCTTTTCACCACATAGACTTCCTTTAAATTCAAAACTTATTCAGTTACACTTTTGTTATATTTTTATAAGACTAATTTATTATTATATTACCAATTATAAAATTATTATTACATAGACAATTTTCCAAATAAGAATTATGTAGGTTTTATGAAAACTCATGTTTGACGATTTTATTTGCACTATCATGATTTATCTGATAAAAATCAATGCTTTTCGTATTAATGATAAAATCATAATAAAAGTGATAAAAGCTGCATATATCATGATCTTAACACCACTTAAGTTGGTACACAAAATAATTTGACCAGATCATTCGCAAGAATCTCTCCACTCTGAAGCTGCTTTCTAATACATGTTTGCAATTATATGGTCACAACGGAATGTTTGCAACTCCACTCATTTGACTATTGTCTTAGTATAAAATGTATTCCTCCCGTAGTTCCATTGCCTCCTATACTTCAGCACCCTTATTGAAAATTCATGCTGTGTAATTTGCATGGTACCTTTTCTATAAAAGAAATACTTTATTATAACTTTAAAAAAAATTTTTTCATAAAAATAACTTTAAAAAAACTAAAATAAATTTATTAAATGGTGTAAATATACATTTATATCTTTTGGGTTAATTAATCTAGACTTAGAGTTTAAAATTATGAGGTGGGATTTTGAAGATGAGGCTAAAACTAAAAAAATAAAAATAATTATTTTGATCATTATTTTCTTGAAAGCTATTTTTGTGATAAAAACTTAAAAATACTATTTGAAAATTTTTCTCTTTCTGTAGAGCGTAACTTTTTTTCTTTGTAATAAATATATTTACATATTAAATGAAAATAAATAGGTTTCTTTAAAAATTGTTATTTTTGCGATCTGAATTGTCTTAGAACTTATGAGACAAATATAAGATAAGTTTTCAACTAGAAACTTTATCCATTCCGCAAGGATATATGAAAACTATGTATGATCACGACAAACATTTTATTTACACAACACTGAAGATTTTTGATAAATATGTAGAAAGCATAGTTTAAAAATCAAATTTCAAACTTTTTTTGCGTCAGTTACTTTTGTAAATTGAGTGTTTAAAAGAAAAAAGACATTTATGCGATAATTTTTTTTCTGTAAAAAGTTCTCAAACTTTGTTTTGGAAATATTAATGAACCATTTGGTCAGTTACTAGTTTAAAGAGACTTGTAATTATGATTTTGAAGAAATATAATTTAATAAGTCTAAATAAAAATATTGAAATTTTCTTTGGAATTTAAAAATGTTTCTTAAAAAGGCTAACTGTAGAATATACTATATATATATATATATATTCTGTTGTTACTCTTTCTGTTTTTACAATCTTAGAAAAGAAAAGAAAATTAGCGCCTAAATGTTTTTTCTTTTAAACTCTCAATTTACAAAAGTAACGGATGCGAAACTACACTTTCTTTTCATTTTTCACCAGATTTAATTTTGCACGGTTTTAGACCATGCCACCTCCTGGCATCTGCAGACAAAAGTTTTTGTTGTTTGACTTAGACTAATTTAATTTCACAATCCATTAATTATAGTATTATATATATCTATATATATATATACCTACCCACCAAAGCGTCACTTAGTGTTGACAGATTGCAGATACGATAACGTACGTTGGGCGTACGGCACCGGTATATCAAGACTCAAGTTGATCCTCATCTTGTTTCTCTCCTTATTCAGGCCTCTTTTGTCCTCTTTTGTTGATTTATTATTTTGTAGTAAATGTTTTTTAAATGATCATCCTATTATTATTATTATTATTATTATTACTATTATTATTATTATTATTATTATTACTATTATTATTATTATTATTATTACTATTATTATTATTATTATTTTGGAGAGGGTTACAGAAGATAAGAACATCTTTTAAAAATAATAAAAAAAGAAATTAAAGAAAAAAACCAAACCGAAAAGTTCTCACCCAAATTGGATTGACTCGAAACCCTAATAAAATGGATTTTTGAGGACAAAAGAGACTCTACCACCACCAACCAGTCCACCGGAATCGAAAGGCCACATCGGTTAAAACTGTCGTCGGATAGGAATCCAAAGAGCTAAGCCGAGATGTTGTGAGAATTCTGATGGAGAGATTATAACCAATTTACACAAAAGAACCTGGGAGAAAGACAAAAAAAATGCCACTCACATGCGGAGAGATCCCACTGGATCTAAAACATGAAAAGAGAGAGAGAAGCGCAAGACAGTTTACTGCTATTGCAGAAGATGGTTCGAGATGATGCATCATTAATTTTAATTAAGGGTGAGCACAAATTTGTGATTTGTTTCTTACTTCACATATATATGATTTCTGATTTGTCTTGATTCGTAAAAATACGGATATCCGCTTTTACGAGTATCCAAAACACTTACAAATATTTGTGAATATTTACGGATATCTCATCTACTACGTCCAATACAAGTAAATCTAGAAAAAACTACATAAGTTTGTTACAAAAAATATTTTACATAAAAAAAAATAAAGATTAAGAATTAATGAAACTATATGTTTCATAAATTTTTAAAGTTAACAAAATTTTCTTATAAAATAATTTTTGAAAATAAAAATTGTAGTTTTCTATAAAGATTTTATATTATTTTCTTAATTTTTTATTAGTAATTTATAAATAAAATTAATAAAATTATATGTCAAAATAATAGTTATATAAGATTATACATTTAAAACTTTATATTTACTTATAAATATACATCTATTTATATAAAAGACGGATATTCATTTCTATTTTTTCTAGTATTTGTGATTTGTTTCGTTTTTAGCGGATAATTAATTTTTATTATTTGTTTTGTTCTGAAACTTACTATATTCAATTTTTTTGGATCGAATCGAAATGAATAACGAATCGAGTCAAATATAAGGGATAAAATGCTCATCTCTAGTTTTAACTAGTTTTAGGGTTTCTACTATAAATGTTAAAATGTAACCTTTGTAAGAACCTTAAAGAAAAGTAATTAAAATAAATTTTTCATCAGTTTCCTAAATCTTATTTTGTATTTGTAGTTTGTCCCGTTGTTGTAATATGGTGTTATGTGACCACGGGTTCGATAAGAGTTACGAAGCCGTTATCTTTTTCTGCAAATATTATTAAAAAAAACTAATAGAAATAGTTGGGAAAAACATAACAAATTGAAATAATAGTTATTTCGAAATTCATTCGGATAAAAGCGAACCCACGATTAATGGCAGTTCAGTCACTATACACGTGTGAAAGGAACACTTCTTGATTTATTAAAAAAGAATATATAAGAAGATAGTCAGAGGCTCTTATCAAATGAAATCACAACGATGAGTATTATAGTAACCGTACAGATCATGCGTCTCAGGCTTTTCTTTTTGACAACAATCATGCGTCTCAGTCTCTAACAACAAATACAGGCTGTATTTGTATTTCATCTTAAGCATCTTTATGTCCCTATCAAGCTTTCAAAACTCAAAGACTGAAACTTAGGGTCTGACTAGTAAAATGCTAGAGTAATGAAGATACAGATATACAAAGTAAACCGGAGGTAAGAAAAATAAACAGTTAGAAAAACTGAGAGAAAATAAAATTTAAATTAAATATAATTATAGTTTGTGTGTTACTATTCTACGTTCCTCCAACTAAAGAGAGGGAAGATATTGCCAAACGCTAAAGCCTTGATTGGAAGATGCAAATGTTCCCTATTCGATAAAGCCTTTATTATTCACTAAACAATTATTAAGAAATATTTAGAATAACATTTAGAAAATTTGCATCTTCTAAATTTTTATTGGCCAGTCCTTTCATATGAAGCTTTTGACAAATAATTTACGTTTAAAATATATAAAAATCTTAAGATAATTTAAAAGAATTAATTTATTTATTTAATAATATCAAAAAATTATATTATATCCAAAATTATATCTATATTTAAAAAAGAAAATTTAAAATTTAATATCAATATTTTTTTTAAATATATATTTTAAATTTAAAATATAATTAAATTTTATTTATTATTTTACATATAATATATATATATATATATTTGTATCTATTGGGCTCTAATATAAATATAAAAAGATTTATATTAATTTAGAAAGAAATAACTTATATATCATATATACTAGTTTTATATAATAGTTTATATAATATTTTTAGTAATTAAACTTCTCAACTAAAGATGGATTATAAAAAACTGAACAACTAAAATTTCGATGAAAAAAACCTTTCAAATTTAATTTCGTTAATTTCTATTACCCTCTATTTAAAATACTGTGACAGAGAGTGACATGAAAAATTTAAGTTGAGAGATTATAATGTTTAAACCTTAAATGAAGAGGTTTCTTGCGATTCAAAAATAGTTGAAGATTTTTATCACTAAAAATCATATAATTTTTAAACATTTATTCTCACTTATGCATTAATGTTTATAACTCTTATAATCAATATATAACCCTTTAAAACTAGTTTATAAACTCTTATGCACTAATACTTTATCAAAATCATTTCTAAAACTGATTTATAAATCTTAAATTAATTATCGTGAACACTCTTAATATAATTTATAAATCTTAAATTATTTCATATTTAGTAATAATGATATAAAAACGTTAATGAAATTAAAATTGGGATTTCTTTTGTCGAAGTTTTAGTTAAGAATTTACTTTATGGTTCATCTTTAGTTGATGGATTTTATTATTAAAAATCCTTTTATATATGAATCATGTATTGTTCTTTGGTTCAAAAAAAATGAATCATGTATAGTTCTACCAATAATTTTATTATATACATTTATGAGAGTATAATACTTCTGCAACATACTGATTTTATAACGTAATAGTACTACTTTTCATTAGTTATACCAATTAAGTCCTAATAAAAGATAAAATAAAAATGATTATTTCTAACTAGATAAAAATGGTAAATAATAGAGAGAAGTGTAGTAATCACAGTTTTTTATTCCATATTTGTACTCTATAAATGCTATACAGCAGACTCTTGTTTTCTATAGATACAATTTATTTCCTGACAACTTCTATCAACAATTTTTATTCTACATTTTTACTCTATAAATGCTATACAGTGAGACCCATGTTGGTTGACAAAAAAAAAGAGAAAGATATGGACTCTTGTTTTATATAGATACAATTTATTTTCCTGACAATTTCTGTCAATGGCAAAAGTCAAAGCCCTCATTTAATTCGTTTGATTTAAGAAGTCTTCTAAATGAAAATGGAGTTTTGATAGCTCGGTCCTGAACTTGCTAGAAGAAAATAAACTAATAAAGCCATTACTTATGTATGCTAAAAGAGGTTTAATAACCACATCATGCTAGCCAATGAAATGACTAAACTTTTCTACAAGAAATCTCCAGCCATTTTAATTACCCTCACTTAATTTAATACATGCACACCCAATTATATTGTCTCTCAAATTTGTGTTGAATAATTATTGTAATTGTAAGTATGGTGGAAAGATAGGTGTCAGATTTTATTGGGCTTAATGGGTTTCTATAAAATCCATCAATAAGGAGCTTACCTACCCAATAATCTGGTAGTTGATTGCAACTCATCATACACATGATAGCAGGCCGCCGTGGATCCATGACTTAATTAGGAGAAATTCCTCCACCCTACATTAGGTATTCAAATTATTTACCTCATTATGAATCAAAAAAATCAAAGGAGACCATGAAAACTCACACACACACACACACACACACACGTTAAATGGCAAAACATGGACTTCAACATTATCCCACCATCAACAATAAACGTAAATTGCAAAAGCAAGGAACAAATGAAATGTACTAGAGGTCCACACACTACATATCCATATCATGTGTTATGGCACATGAAACCAGTGATCGAACACAATGCTTTAACAATCATCAGTGGTTTATATGGAATCCTTTAAGATAAAAGATCACAGTTAGAGATACAAACACTGAAAATAAGAAAAAATGGCAGCAGACAATACATTCCATTACTCGACTATACATTAGCCATTCCCGACTAGAACCAATTTCATAAAATAAATCAGGAACTAGGATAAGACCTGCGCCTTGCGCAGGATGAATATATGTAATTAAAATATAAAATTTTAGTATTGACAAATTTAAAATTTACATATGATTGTTTTTGTATGTATTTGAAATTTAAGAATTTTGAAATTTTTATATAATTATCTATACGTAGGATCAGAAACAATTTTAATTAGAAATGTAGATCAAATCTTAGAATTTAATGGATCTGTTTTCATATATCTTTTCACTTTTTAGTGTTCGAGTGATGGAAAATAAATGGCGTATTACTGCGCTTGATTGGTAGAGTATTAGCAAGTTCCCTAATGTTTTTTAAGAAGCAATTGGTAAAATATTTGCATTTAAAATATATAAAGTTTCAAAACTAATTTAATATAATTTATTTATCTGTCTAATAATATTAGAAAATTATATTCTTTTACAAATTATTATTTTTTAAAATAATTTATAAAAAAATTATGTTAATTTTTAAATTATTTTTAAAAACAATATTTTAAGTTTTTCAAATACAAATAAATAATTTAAAATTAATTATGGTCATGATTTAACATAACCATAATAATTTAAAATATTAAAAAATTAAAAATTAACAAATTAAAAATTAACTCAGTTTTATATCATGATTTAACAATTTAAAAATTAATTATGGTTATGAGAAGTTTACGTTCACGTGTCAGTCCTATTTATCTTCCATTTTTCTCTTGCTATATTTTTTTTTTATATTTTGGTTATTACTCGATATAAATATTTATTTTGAATTTTATTCTCATTTCGTTTTTTTGTTTTGACCTGAAATTTAGAAAATACTTAAGATTTAAAATAATTAAACAGATACATACTTAGGTTAAGATCTGCACTTTATGCATAATAAGTATTTTATATTTATTATTTATTTTATATTTTTCTGCATATTATAAATAATAAAATAATAAATACATATTAAATAACTAAGAAATCAGTTACTATTATGTAATAAATTGGCGTATGCATATAAATTTAACTATTACTCTTGTTTATTCACAATTAGAGTAAATAAAGCAAAATAATCAATCTTATATATTGTATATGATATATAATCAAATTTAAATGATATAAACATAGTAATATAACACACTTTTAATATGGATATTAATTAAATGAGGTTTCTACTCATATGATTTTATGATTATTTACATACTTGTGTAACAAAACTTTACACCAACGATTTTTTTTAATGTGAGATGTTTAGTAGTTTCAATAATTTATAATCATTTAAAAAAAACAATGACATATTTCAAAATTAAAATATTAACTTTTTAATATATGTTCAAGGCAAATATCAAAATATAAGTATGTATTTTCATACGATGTATAGTTTAATTAAAATGATGTTAAATATATATAAACTAAAATTATTTCTTCATATGGTCTTCTAATAATTATATTTTAGTATAGAAAAAAAATTAAAACCTTGATCTTAAAAGTTTATGTGGGACTTTTAACAGTTTTAGTAATTTATACTCATTTTGAAAAATTCGAAATACAACATACACAAAAAAAAATCTAGATTTTTATTATATGATTAATGTAATTGTGTAATTTATTTTAATAATAAAGAAATAAACAAAATGAAAAAAGTATACAGATTGTTATCAAATCTTTATTGTTTAAAATCATTAATTGTCATATATATATTTTGATCATATTAGGTAATTCCGTAGGTTTTATTTAAGGAAAGCATGTGAAACAATAAATATTTAATATATGCGACCAACTATAACCTACGGAATATTATATTGCTAGAGAATATTATTTTTAAACTATACATTATATCACATACTCTAGAATCCTTGGGATTTGAAAATAGAAGTCAAAGAGCTATGCCACGTAGGATTGAAGTTATTTTTAATTCTTACAAACTTAAGGTTACAACTTTTTAAATGATTCTCAAATAATATATAGGGGATTACAAAATTAATCAACATAACCCATGCATCACACAACTTATCTAAACTATTAAAATTGGAGTACAAATAAATCTTCACCCTTAGTTTTCCTCAAAAATTAAAATCATATGCCACTGACCTTAAACACAGTAGTTTTATATTTATTCTTAACACATTTATTTCCTATACCAAAAATCAGGAGAAAAAAATTCAACATTTTTATTGTGGTAGAGACCCACAAATTTTTTTTTAGGAGAATAACAGCTTTGTTTCAAAGCTATGCGTGATATTTGGTTAGATATGGAGGTTACCAAGATCTTAAGAGTATATTTTTTTTCCTTATCTAAGCTTAAATTATTTAATTTAAAGAAACCATATTTTTTTGAATATATTTTCCTTCATTCTAAATATATTATTTTCCTAATTTATTATTTAGCTAATTTCTGGTTTATTTTCATGTCTAACCCAATATCTTAACACAAATATGTTATTTTCCTAATCTCTACCTTATATGTGGAAAGGCTATTCTATCATTATTATTATGGTATAGATAAAAAGGATAGAAAAATAAGGATATTCTGTTTTTGTTAATGTATAATTAAAAATGCTAAATAAACTTGATTCAAAATATTAATATGGGTTTCGATTTCATCATGTGTTGATTCAGTACCTCAAATTGGGCTTTAATAAAATTCCCAAAAACTTTTTTATTTTAGAATGTTTTTTGGTTATTTTTTCATTAATTTTTATGGTTACAATCTAACATATTGTATTTATTTTATGAAAACACTATAAAATTATAAATTTAGAATATAAATTTAATCATAATATTTATTGTATAATTTAATAAAACACACACAACTCTACTTAATACTCTAATATTTTATACTTTAATAGTTTATATTTAACATTTAAAATGAATAAAAGTACAAAATAGAAAAGAATACAATCTCATAATTTATAAATGACCGCTAAATAAATTGAATAAGATATACCAATGTTAAAACTCAATAACCTATGAATCAGTAGCATGTGTATTTTCAAAATTAACAAATACATAGAATTCTAAAGAACATACACTCGCGCGGACGCGCGGGTCAAAAGCTAGTTTGTATTAAACCTAGAAAACCGCCAACATAGATACTAAACAATTAGAGACCTCACATTATCAAAAAAAAATATCATGCGTGAAACACAGACAACCACTAATACCTTAATATATGTTCTCATGAGTTGACAGAACAATGTTCTCATGATAAGATGATCGGCAATAACAATTGAAGTTCATAACTATGTTTTTCTGCCATAGAATATCTCAATGTTCTAAAAACTACTAGGTAGTAGTTAAGCGTTTTATGGAGGATATTGTTTAGACGGACGCTTAACCCGATCTCCTGAACGTCTAGACTGATTTTTTAAAAATATTGGTTCGCTCATATCCGAGTTACTGACTAGACGGACGCAGCCGAGTGGAATATCTTATTTTTACATAAGGCAAAAGACAGTACAATAATCTCTAAGAAAAGATCATAACTAGAGGGCTTATTAAACATAAGAGGATTCATACAGTGTCACACAGTACAATTTCACATATACATCCTTTTTTATACATCCATGTTTTATTGTTATATAATATATTTTTATTTGACAACTATATATATCTATATATTGATTTAATTTTCATGATTTGATTTAGTTATCCCCCACCACCTCCATTGTTATCGCCTCCAGACCCGTAGTTGTTGAAATCTTGTCTTGGGATGTAATGGTGATTCTCCACACTGCTTCTGGAGTGCTCTATTTTCTCAGTTAAATCTTCTTCTTTCCATGTCACCTCTCGGGATATTTTCTCGTTTTCTTGATTATTTTCTCGTGGAATGGTTTTCCTCGCATCCGAACAAGAGCATACAATGATCATCGGCACCATGATAACAACTAAAATAAGCTTAAGTTTTGCCCTCATCTCGATTTTATATAATGATCTACAGACGAAAAAACAGAATGGTTTAGAAATAAACAGCGTTCTAGATCCAATTATATTGACATGAAATGAGAACAACTTACCTTTACAGCTAATTTATATAAGCTTCGGTCGATGGGTTTAGTTAAGTACCCTTAAGACGAAAAATATGGAGAGTTTCTATATATATGCATGAAGATTAGGGTTTTCTGTCATGGTGGGTTGACTATTTAAGATATACATTTTAAAGATACGATTTGGGTTGGATGTGACGGGTTGTAGTGGTGAGGCAATCACAAGTGGGAGAGGCCACTGATTGGGGGCATTCGCAATATTTTATGCTTGTTTTATTTTTTTCCTTAAGAAGGAAAGGATTGTGATGGCAAAATGATGAAAGTGGTTGACAAAAGGGTGTCTATTATTGTCAATGTAAATAGAGAAAATCCACGTTACTTTGTCGATTACCTGAATATAAGGTTGTTTCCAACAAGTAAATATTGTTATTTTCAATATATTTTTTCAAGCAGTGTTATTATATATTTATAATACATGGGGGTTTATTGGAGAACGGGTTTTAGAAAATTCGAAGGGTTTTAGATTTGGTGGAACTTAAATGGATTTAGTATTATGAAGATTTTAGTGGAACTTTAGGATATTTGAAAAACAAATCTAACTTTTAAAATGATATACAATATTTCTTCACTTTTTCCAGCCATTATTTTCTATTGAAATGAGGAAATGACATTGAAAGTTTTCCAGCCATTATTTTCTATTTACTGTTGGTAACTCAAATAAATGTGAATTATGAACTTAGATATGATTGAATCGCATACAAGGGTAGTTTTCTTAAAATGTATTTCGACCATATTTCAAACATGGGATTACACGAATTTCATTGTAGGATAAAACAATCAAAGTATTATTTTTGTTCTAGGTTAATATACAAAAATAACAAATAGAGTTATTATATGTTTCTTCAAATATATTTGATGATTTTTGAACAAAAAATCTCTCTCTTTTCTAGTATGTTTGTGCTAACCGTGATTTTATGGCTTTATTCTGGTTACGACTTGCCAATGTCCACAACTCCTTATACTGAGAGTTAAAGGTTGCATTTGTTAGCACCAGCAGTTATAATAGTAAGCCAAGAGTTACAACTGTTAACACCAATAAATGTAATGTTTACCAAAAAGTTACAATGGTTTATCACCAAAAAACTGCAATTACAAATAGTTGCGACGGTTTATCACAAATGTTCGCAATCATAGATAGTCAAAATTATTTTTCGAAACAGTTGCAATGCTTCAGTTAAATATTTGTAATGATTCACTTAATCTCCAACGCATATTTTTATGAAATAGAAGAAATGTTTTTTTTCTAAAACACAGTAGCTGTATTTTTAAGATTCATCGCACAATTGAGTCATGATAGTGGTAACGTTTGGTTGATCATCATAGTAAATCGAAGGCAGACATTTGACCATAGGTAATGGAATTTCATCATTCAATGATCATGAACCGATAATTTAAAAAAAATGTTATTGGGTGCCTATTGGAAACGCCTTATCTGACAAGGCAGGGTACTGACTGGTGTGAAGCTAGCCAGGTATGAAACTTGTAACAGGATCAGTATGGTTTTCGCCTTTTCGAAAAAGCAAATGGCAGTTATTCTTCAAAAGGCTCTTAACGGCAAATACGAAAAAGACCATGTGACTAATCACAGAACAATAAAGACTGAGAGACAGAATAGAAGGTGGGTCTAGATAAAGAGATGCTCCCAAGTCCAATATGCTTTTAGGTGGTCTCATAAAAAGTGAGTGTGGTCGATTATTGTACTGGAACCCGCCGGGCATAAACGTTGGTTAAAGATAAAACGTAGAAAAGACCGGATCTCAGATGTAAGTTCCAGACAAATAGAAAAAGTAGGAATCAAAACATAGTCACTTAAACTTTCGTTATAGAAAGTTTAATTTGTTTAAGTGCAGAGTGGAGATATAATTTTAGCATCGGAAACTTTCTTCCACTAGTAAAAGTTGGAATCAAATCGATTCACTAATAACCCATATAGGATTTTAATTAATTTAAAAAGTTGAATAAATTAGCGATTTCTAGCATTTTTTATTATCAGTGGGTGACAAGTTACATTTATTTAGATCAGTAACTATTTCGATCATGCTGTAAAAGTGTCACTCTGTCATCATTTCAGGTTCTTATTTAACTTTCGATTTTTTTTAAAAAATATGGTTGTACCATTCATCAAACACCTTGGAATAAAATTTATATAATCGACCAGAAGCCAAAAATCATTAGGACGTCGAGAATCTGAACATTTAGATATGCATCGTAAGTCTTTCGTTCATAGCATCGACAAATTATATCCATGCGGGGACGTTTTATTGACCTCTACTCTCTAGATGCTTTGTGACGTTTCTAATTGTCTACAAAGTTTCTTTCCTTTTCCAAAACAAAAGTTCTGCTAAGCATGCAAACAATAACAAGTGTATGTCCATGAATGTAATGACCGTTTCATCTTCTCTCGACACACCACTTAATCCAAATTATCTAAAGTTCGACTTTATTGATATTCGATAGTCTAATAATACAATAATTGAAATAAATCACGTTCAAAAAAAAAGTCATAGCAGAAAATGTCATGTCGATCTCATCTATCTCTTACTTTCTGTCTACGTTTCTTTGCCGTCATCATCACCAAAGCTTTGTTCTTCTAGATGATCTTTCTTCCTTTGTGATTATCTTCTATATTTAGTATCTATCTCACTGGTTTCCTTGTTTAGACATGCCATAACTGGTAGATATGTTGTCTCTGATCCTGGTTGCAACATTTTTCCAAATGTGTAGTGGACGGAACAGAAATAGATGGTATGATGAGTCAGCTTTAAGAGGACCACCATGAACAAAAATGTTCATTTATCTTCACTTTTGGTTTGGGACAATAGAGAGGATCATTAGATCATATATGGAGATGTTGATAGACATAACTTTGAATGAAAAGCCGGGATCGTATATATATATATAAATATAAACTGGTCTCAAAGAGAAGAAGCCGAGGAAGATTCATCACTGCCATCTAAATAAATGAATAGCCTGCCTCTAAACCATATCCCTAAACATATAACTTTCAGTTTTTATTACCCAAAGAACGTGCAATAATCACGAAAGTCTTTACAACGAGAGTCCCAATTTTTAACCAAACATTTCAAAAGTATTATAATAAAAAAAAAGGTGAAGTGAAAGCGAGTAAAATAATCCTTTGACAGACATAGCAAAAACATTCAAATTTTGTAAGAACCTAAACGAGCAAATCAGTCACTTCACTATTCCCAAAAAAAAAAAACAAAAACAAAAGAGATGAGACTTAATAGTACTGTACATTCACACGTACCTTTCTTTCCTTCCCTTTCTGCTTGGGAATCATTCCGACAACAACGATGAACATCATTCAACCATGGCCACCTCCTGATCAACTTTCCAGTAGTTAGTGTCGTTGTACTCTTGCTGTATATTCTCATCAGCGCTCTCCTTTCCCGGAGAGGCTGTAGTGCTGTTCCTCTTCATTGGCCCTGCCTCTCCCACTATCCCTTCCTTTAGAGCTTGATCCATTGCCCTCTCGGTTCCTTCTGGCTCCACGCCCACATACTCAACGTCTTTGACAAATAACGAAGGTACAGGTGGTGATCTCGGGCTTATCTCGCCTTCCGAGGATGACGAACCGTTTGAAACTCTCACATCAGGCATCTTCATGTTATCCCCAGGTAAAAGATCTGTCACCTGTGCAGCTGATGAAGATGAATCTCCACGTTCAACCATTTCGGGTGACAATTCACCTGAAACCACATCTTCTTCGATCTCGATATCTCCAGGTACAGTGGTGTCTACAGAGATTGCTTCTGAGGTTGAAGCTGTGGCTACAAAAGGGTTGTTACTTTCTGTAATCAAACAGTCTTCTTCATCATCTTCATCTCCATTTTCATTCAAGCTTACAACTTCCATTGCTTCCTCTGAAGGAATGGCCCCTGTTCCTGTGTTGTCACCCAACTCATCTCCTTGGAACGTGAACCAACTCGAGCTTGTGAATAAATTGCTGCATAAAGAAAGAGAAAAAAAATTTCCATTGGGGTTAAAAGCTACAAAACCAACCCCTATATGTTGGTTTGTATAAATTAGATTTGGAAGCTTACTTGTCCTGTTCATCACCAAGCCTTAGAGATGATATAACAACTTCAGCAGATTCGTCATCAAAGTACACATCCTACAAAATATGTTACAGTCAAGAGTCAGGACTATTGTCGACAGTGTTTTCTTTAAACATGGAATGAATATATTAATAATGAATACCTCTTCGTCTCTGTCATTGGAACCATGCTCCTGGAACCAGTAGCATGGGATTTAGATCCAGCCAACAGTTTAATAAATACTAACAAGAAAGATTAAAAATTACCTCCCCAGCACCATTGTTCTCTTGCATGCTGTATCTAAACTGGTTCAAGTTATTAGCTAAACCAGCAAGGTCATAATCCCTATCGTGAACTTCATCATCGTCACTGTCCCTAGTCCTATCGTGTAATGCAGTTGGGCGTCTGCATGCGAAACAAGTAAAGTGATTGTCATCAAGAAACAAAATCAGAACTAGCACGAGAAGATACTGTGCTATCTATCTTTAAACCCAAAGGTGTTAAGACCAAGTTTCCAATGATATCTTAATGTTTTTACTGAGACTGCAAGCCGAAGGTTTGAGAAGAGACAGCATACCCACAAACCCAGCGATAAACATTCTCAACTGCGTTTCGGTCATGCAATGTATTAGCTTCCCACTCGCCCCATTCGTTATGTTCCTAGCAAAGGAAAAAGGTACGCGTCAGAAAGTCGTATCCACCAAACAAACTGCAACTATTTGTACACAAGAGTTGAGGTAAGATAATGCCTCAATATTACAAGGAAAAACATAGTCATACATGGATTACTTTATTATGGACACATTTTAATGGGTTTTGCAGAAAGAATTCAAATAATTTACATTGGTTGAACAGAGTGATAGAATAGAAGCAAGCAAAATAGATGTATTCAGACGAACGATTAGCTTACCAATTAGCACAATTATTTTAACTTTAATGGTTATATGTAGAAAGATAATATACTGCTTACAATAGTATTGTTGCTGGAAAACGAACCTCAAGTAAAGTCTTTATTAGGTTACTGTTAGTCGACAGCTGAACAAGCTTGTTCGAAAGTCTTGAGATATGACCAATATTTCCCACCCGTGGAGCCTGCTTTCCAGCAGCTGGTATTGTTGGCTGCATGAAAGCAGAATCAATACAGCTTATAACTCAGTACTATATCTGCTAGAAAAGTGGATATAACAATAACTCTGTTTTCTTCGCACACCACACAATCTAATGTTCCACATCTTGTCTCACATGTCTGTATACGCTCTCTTGGCAAAAAATGGTCGCCATATATTTAAAATACTTATCACAGTACTAAGCACACCAATAAGCATGAATTAAACAGTTCACACCTGGTTATCACCAGAAAGGATTGGCTGTTTCTCTGTTTTAAGAATTTTTCCAATCAAATCACACTCGCGGAGAAGATGGTCAACAATCTCGTCATTTTTGCTCTCCAAACACGATACTATTATACTCTCCACCTGATGGTGCAGTGCATTATTATATGGGTACCTAGCATACGAAAAAAGCGCAATCGAAAAGTTGGATTCAGCCAAGAAATTCATAAAGGCATGTGAAGCACCAAACAAAATCAGAGTTTGTAATCAAGCCACAAAGTAGTATTTACTCGAAGAACAGATCAAGGACTCTTCTAATAGCTCCTGAGCTGGCTAGTTCTTTTCCTGTAGCTTCACTTCGTGTTTTCAACAAGATAGCGATGAACTCCACGATCTAAGACAAGCCATCAGCAACACAAAGTAAGTCAGAAGAAAATAATTGAACATCAAGCACACAGAAATGTACACGTGTATTCCAAGACTTATGTACCCATCTTACAGCCAGAACCTAAAGATAACAAAAACTAAAATTTCAAAATGAAACCTGACCTTCAGGCGATGACTGCCAAGAGGAGGTCTCAACTGTCCATAGGTTGTAGGTAACACCTTTTCATCAGAGGTCGCGTTTAAAAGTTTGACAAAGTCACCTACACCAAAGATATAAGCCTCAAAGGAAAGTTCAAAGAAGAGCTCCAAGCACATAAAAAGTAAAGGAGCCAAATTCTATCAAATACATTCAACAAGAATGAGAGCTCAAATCTATCAGGCAAGAAAGAACAAAGCATATATCCAGGCACTGCTAATAAGAAAGTAGAATGAAAGCAAATCAACAACCAAATAATAAAACAAGAAAAAATTAATTCTCATGCAAACATGCATTGTAACCTTAAACAGCATAAGTGAACACATGTTAGGATGAACCAAAAATGGAATTGGATCCTATCCGTATAAAAGTGATACTAATGTTGTGATGAAACAACCATCAGCAGAAAAAACAAGAAACAAACATGCGACACATGTACAGAACATAAGGGTCATCTGTAGTTTATATTACACTAACCAAGTCTAGGCAGCATGGTGGCAATAGTCTCCGGATTCACAGAAATCGGAGACTCAAAGATTTGTTGTCCCCTGAATGAATACATAAAGGAAGAAGAAACTAGAGATCTTCTTGGGCTTAACAATGAAATGCACACCGAGAGTGTGTGGACAAGGCTAGATTTGGACTGGGGATCTCCGAAAGCATGGTCGAATATCCTTGCAACAAAGCTGCAGACAAAAAGATCACCGAAATTATCTTGAAACTAAATATGTTTCTGCATATTTAAGAGGATAAAACATCATGCAAACCTTGAACTGGAGAGCTTTGTAGCCAAAGGTGATGGCGCATTTTGTGCAATAGTGCACAATGTTTCAGCAGCATTTGCATGAACTTCAAGAGAATTCTGATACAAACAAGAAATCAAAGAAAATATATGTCAGAAACGTCACATCGAAACTGATCAAAATACTTCTTGTTATTTGACCGAAACAGTAACCACTACAGAGAGTTCTCTTTGCTACATTTATAGACTCAGAAGTAGGTAACCAATCACCGAACCAAGAAGATAAAACATAGATGTACAAGCACAGGAGTGGTTAGATATTATAAAGCACATGCTTGCTATATTTCAATCATTTACAGAAAAATGAAGTGGATAGAGACATCAAAAATAATACTTACTGATGGGCTAAGCTTATCAACAACCATTTCAAGCAGATTGCTATCAGCTAGCCATTGCATCACGTCCATGTGGTTGGGATAAACATGATCATCCGCACTAACCAACCGAATTAGAACCTAGGGAAATCACATTAACATTAGCTTATAAGTGATTAACAGATCATATGTAAGGATAAGAGGAGACGGACGGTTTACCTCCATAATGGACGTAATCCCTATCAAATCAACCAGTTGCCGGAAAACATTCTGATGGGCCTGTAGATGGATTGTAAAACATTAGTTACTATATTTATATTGACTGTACGACAGACAATTCACCCAACAAGTTCCGAAGAAAAGGTGCATAGTCATATGATCAACTATTCAAGGATTGTCTGGATTCCAGCTTACAATGCTTTCTGCCACACAATCTAATTTTCAACCAGAACTTAGTATGATCCCAGTGCTATTCGCAAAAATATCATAAGACATCCATTTAAAACTCACTTTTACATAGTTCATCAGCGGGACCGTCTTCCTCAACATGAGGCATATGACAACCTACACCCGAAAGAGATAATACATTCTTCGTAAGTAACAAACATGTGTATGGATATGATCTTACGAACTGAAATTCTCAAAAAATTAATTACTGAAAGGTGTAGATCGAAAAAAATACCTTGCTGAAATACCCAGCTAGCATTACGCTGTGGGAACGGTTTGGTTCCAAGAAGGAGAAAAGTAGGTTCATTAGCTGCATCAGGAAGAATAAACAATTAAATGAGAGCAGAAAAAATAAACATTAAACTCATATGTTTTGCATCCATCATAATTAATGAAGAAGAAAAGAAGTACAATACCTCCTCCTCCTCCACCAAAGTCTTAAGAATCACATCAATCTCACAAGTCAAGACTTCAGAGGAGATGAAAGGAAACCTAATAGAGAAAAACATGATATAAGGTCAACAGTACATCTGAGTAAAGTACAAAACAGTTCGAGAGAACTATTCTAAACCAAGTCACATACTTGAAAGCGCGCTTGCTATCAGCATCTTCTGGAGATTCTTCAACAATAAATCGTAATAACTGTTCCACTTGGGCTCTTTCTCTCAAACTGCAAATGAGCAAATAAAATACAAAGCATAAAAGGCCAACATCGCAACCCTTGCTACTACTAACAGAAACTATTGTACACCAGGGTAGTCCTGCAAAGAAAACACTAAGGTACTGTGAAGTGATTCTATCTACTTTTTTTTGTGTGTGCTATATATGCTGGCTTGTAAATCCTCTCCAATCTTTTCAGGAAGGATTCATATATATAGAGAGAGAGACATGTCATAGTACAAACGAAGATAGCTAAGCCAAAATGAATTTACAAATTAATGAGACGGCTGTTCAAAGCTCTGCATTCTTGGATAATGTCTTCCTCATCGAGGAGTTCTTCCAAAGTGAAGTCTTCCTTGTCTAATATGGATTCCACCTGTCAAATCGCAAAAGCAAAAGATAAGATTGACAAAAGAAGAAACTTTCAATTCATCAATGAACACAACTAATCTCAAACATTTCAATTCGCAGAGAGAGTCCATAGAAGAGTTCAGAGGAAGGGAGTAATAAGAGGGAATCAAACTCACCGGGGAAGCAGCAGAGAGAGCAGTCAACTTCCAGAACATGGTGATGACGAAGAGGGATGATGAAGAAGGATAGGAGCTAAGTTAGTAGATCTCTACTCAGACCCAAACTCAATCACTAAATCTTTAGGGCACTCAGAAGAAGAAAAAACCCTAATTGAAGAAGAAGGAGAGGCACAAATGAGAAATCTCATAATTTAACAGGGAATCCCAAAAAAAAAAAAAAAAACTAATATCGGGAGACATAATTAAAGAAAAAAAAACAATTAATTATTGTTTTTGTTTTATGGAATAAAATGCAGGGTGGGTGTCACGAGAGGTTAGAAGCTTTGGTCTAGTGTAACCCGGTTTCTAAAATATGATGTAGGCCTCGGTTTGGGTTTTTAACGCTGAAGTTTTAGGGTGTTACTGGTGTAGATAAAGTGGTTGCGGATATTGCAGCTTTGAGCATTATTAATTGATTTGCATAATTAATACAGCAATCAAAAATTGTTGTATTTTTTGGTATTTATGATTGATTAACTATCACATGTAATAGCGATTTAATATAAATTAGAGTTTGATTTGTGCGTCTGCTTGGAATTAATTTTTACATTTTTATAAATTATTTATTAACATTTATTAACATATAGATATATGTTATTTGAATCATGTCCGAAAAATTATAATACCCTTTAGTTTAAAAAACTAAAAAATCAATACAAAAATAAAAACAATTTGTATCTGAATGCGTACATGAATATACATGTTTAATTGATTATGTAAACAAAAAATAATTATTTGTTAACCGGTTTAAATTCTTGTAATAATAAAAAAGGAAATTCTTTAAACATGTGAAATTAATGAATAACATAAATGATGTTAAGTTATTATGGTAAATGCAATTAATAAGTAGTTTGAAAGAGTGAAAAAATCCAAAAAGTATAATAAACACTTAAAAAAGAAATAAGTTATGTTTGTATTTTTATAACAAATGCTATCAAGTTATTTAGAAAGAAACAATTAATAAAGAAGTTAAGATGAATGGAAATAAAAAAAATATAATAAATTTGTTAAAAATAAAGTTAATTCTATTTTGTATTTCAGTTTAATATATAGATATTAAAATTTAAAATATTTAAAATGATATTATTATAAAAATGAAACTATATTTATAAAATTATTGTATTAATTTTTTTTAATTTTTTTTCGGTATATATATTAGTGTCTAAAAGGTATAGCTAGTATTTTTGTTTTAACGTTTTACAATGTAAATTAAATATAATATATATTAATACTTATAATATTTAGATTTAAAATTAAGTAGATAAATTAATTTTTATATTTATATATTTTTATACTCAATCGCAACTAACAGCAAATGCTAGATAAAATCAGGATCAATGAATATCGACTGTTGGCATCGTGAAGATCCTCAGATGAATGAGGATGATGTGCGGTCTTAGAGCATGTGTAATGGGGGTACTTAGTGAGGTGCTTAAAGTGTGGGCCCACTAGCACCCCCTAAATCCAATTCTTAAAATGCTCAATTAAGCACCCAATTTTTCTTGGTGCTTGCACTGCTCGCGGGCTTCACTGACACGTGGCAGCTCGCGATTAGTTTTTTTTTTTTAAATTAAAAAAAAAAACATTCATTAACAGATCCTAGGTTAATGGTGCTCTTGGGGGCGATGGAACCGACCTTCTCGGGCTCATGATACATCAGCATGTCATGTTCCACATTTTTTGGACTAGCAGCAACATTGTGATGCTGGAGAGCATCTGATTGTTCACCAAAGGGTTTGTTTTCATGAGTTCGTGGGGCTAAAGGACGCCTAAGTTATCAGTAGCCAGCTTCTGCTCGGAAGATCTTGGGATCAGAAAAACCCTTTTGAGAGGATCGGCTGATGGGTCAGTGAGAGCAGTTCCAATGGTAAGGATTACGAGAGTTTCTAAGTATTTAAGAAAAAGCACAAAATTAAAAATTAAGAGAGAAACCAAAAGTTATCTTAGACTTTTAAGAAACTGTTAATATACCCACAAAACAGATGTCATCATGTGAGAGAAAATTAATGTTTTTAGTGGTTTAAAAAA